>JAYKKM010000350.1:1800000-2010000 GCA_035772405.1 Chrysogorgia sp. JL179-B06 | reverse complement strand
CGGCACCAGCGGGAACATTTTTTTCAGTGCAGCGGCACCACTGCAATACATGCCCTTTTATCAATCCCACTACAGTTATTACTGCCCCCAAATTCAACCACACAATCCGTCATACTTTTTCATGCACTTCCAGCAACATAATTTATTGCATTTCTTGCGATAAATGCCCTAAAATCTACATCGGTGAAACTGGGTGACGCCTTTCAGACAGCTTTGCTGAACATCTTCGTTCTGTGAGGATCAATGATGTTGACAAACCTGTAGCCAGATATTTCAACAGCTCTAACCATTTGGTTTCAGACATGAAAGTCTGTGCCATGCTTCCCATCTCAGGTGGTAACGATAACCGCAAACGGCAAGAGAAGCGTCTCATTTTCAAACTTGGCACCACACATCCTCTTGGTCTTAACGAACGTTTTTCTTTTATTTAATTTCCCACAAGTTTTTTGTTATTTTAGTTTGCTTGGAACTTTTTTGTTATTAGCTTATATATTTCAAGTTTTGTTTCTTACTGCTTTAATATCGCCTAATCCCCTTAATATTGGACCTGTCATTTCTCCCTCCCCCTCTGATCGTGTTCTTTCGTCACCTTCCATAGTAAATCGGTATAGCTTCAATATCAAATTTCAATGAAGAAAATAAACCTCAAGCTTCTGGCCCATTGATGAGTTGTGACGAATCACGTGATTATAATATGACGCATTTTTATTTCGTCAAATGATTCAAATTAATCTTAACGAGACGACTTGGTTTTTAAAAACATTTATTTTGGAAACAACATTAATTACGGCGGCGAGTAAGGAAAATTTTTTGTGTGAAAATCTATTTTAAAATACGTTCTAAAAATGTGTTCAGGCACATTTTCTATTTTTATCAATGATATTACCGCCTCGTCCAATCAGCGTTTGCGATTATGGCGCCGTATAAATTGATGACGTGTGCCCAAATACTGCAGCAAAACCTTTTCGACTATGCCGAGTGCAGACGTATACCTCGCTAAAGTATTTAAATCTATAAAAATCAATTGCCGTGAAGTAGCAGGAGAAAGAGAAATAATACAAAGACTGTTCAATTGCATCCGAGTATTTTACGTGCCGCTATTTGCGGCCGATCAAGGTAAGCTCTTGCTTTGACGTCTTTTTCCAATTTCTGCCTGTGACGCAGTTATAAATATTTTATAAATATTGTTATAAATATTGTTATAAATGTTTTTTTAATATTTTCTTCTTCTTTCATTTTCACCCTCAGGTACTTTTCAGCGTTCAAACATAGACAAGAAACTCAGCAAGCCGTCCAAGGAAAACACAGCCTCTGCTGCCAAAGAAACAATTTCGTCACTGCCGACAAAAACTAAAGGTTTGGGGAAAGGACGACCCGGAGTGCCTCCGATAGGAAATGTTAGCAAACGCCAACAAAGTAGATGTGAACAGTTTAACGAGAAGCGAAAAGCCAGCAGCACCCCTTTGAAGCCAAAACGAATTGCGCCACGAATACCAATTGCAAGTTCGTCACCATCCCGGCGAATCGAACCTCCGAACTTGGAACCTGCCGATCTTTCGACACAACTCGCCGCCAACATAGAGACACCGCCCCCCCCCCCCCGGCAACAAAGAGAAGCGAGACGACAACTCGACCTGCAAATTGAACGTGCAACCAAAGAGAAACGCCTCACGTTGATCCAGATGCTAAGCAACTCTGATAGAGACGAGCCACCTAACCAACGCGCACTCGAGATTTTCTGGCAAGATTGATTCATGGATTCCTGGAAAATACTGGACCCACGCCTCGTCACCGCATTGGTTAAAATTAGGGACGACATGACCTACAACGACCACTTTCAAGAGACATTTGTCGCACAGCTTGTACACCTGCAGGCTCTCGGCAACGGAGTGAACAACTGCGTTGAACATTTTATCGGTACGATGGTGAGAGAGGCTTACCGCATTTCCAAAGACGAAACACTTGAAACAACCCTCGAAGCGATGCAAGTCCAAATACAACGCTAGGGCCACCGCGACTACACCGAAGCCCTACAATCTTGTGGGTGTGGAAACTGCACCAACGTCCTAAAGTTCGATGAAAGGTATTATATACATTCTAACGGCTTTTGGCGGGAAAATGACGTAACAGAGCATAGCACAAAATGGCGAAAAATTTGCATTTTTAGTGCCCGTGCGTTCGTAATTTGCATTTTCCCACCAAGAACCGTTAAAATTAAAAAAATCATAGATTTTTTTGAAAAGCGAAAGCTATCCTGTACAAAGATTTATAACATTTGGTTGTAAACTGAAGAAAGCACTACAAGCGTTCCAATTTTGACGTCTCTCGTGCTTGGTGTGCTTCAACACTAATATTGGAATAACGTAGGTACCGCATTTGTGGGATAGAGAAAATATTTTTTTGGCCATCACTGCATGCTGACTATATTATTCAGGGGCCAGTTGTTCAAAAGGCGATTAGCTTAATCCAGGATCAGTGGAAATTTTGTGGACAGTATGATAAAGATGTTTGGAAATTTCTGTTCAGATATCATACAAATTATGAAGTGTTTTGCCGTCGAAAGTTTTAACTTAACTTAAGTCAAACAGAACATATAAAAATAAACAGCCGATTAAATTTTAATCTAGGATCACCGCTAATCATCTTTTTAACAACTCGCCCCAAAACTATTATACTCGCTAGCTAATTTACAATTTTTATACATAGCATGAAGTTCAGCAGTGAGAAAAAGTGCACCATCCATTGGCATCAGAAAAGTTTATATCATTAACACTAATTGAGCGACGTTTAAAAAAACCATTAAAAGTTAATAAAACATTTGAAAATAAACAAAACATAATAAAGCAAAAAAAAAGAAATTTGAATGCTTTGACGATGTTTACAACTCGGCATAGTCGAGAAGGTTTTGCTCTGGGGGGAGGGAAGTATGTTACAAAAAAAAAATTAATCTTTATCGATTTGAATGCTTTGATGATGTTACAAAAAATATGAACTATACTCTGCTCATTGCGGTTTGGCTCACGTGTTGCAGTTTTATTCTCGCTGTCCTATAGTGTGCGTTTGGAATAGAAATCACTCGCTGTCCTATAGTGTGCGTTTGGAATAGAAATCACTCGCTATTCCAAACGCAACCGACCTTAATATTCTTTTACTGCAAATATAATACGGGGTAAAGTCAGAACGAATTAGGCAAAAGTATATTATCCTATCTATCTATATATACAAGCACCTTTTCCTCGCCTCGCATAGGTATCACAACGATGTCGAACAAGGCTTGGAACCGATGGAATACGATGATCAGCCGAGGTTTACGATCGCCCGAAACACTGCAAGTCCTTAGAATTGAGTGTACAGTCCATAAAAGCAAAATATGCCAGATTGAGTCCATCTCTGCAGAAGGCGTATTATTTCGCAAACTCCACACCACCGTTGAGTCCTCCTGCAATTTCCACCGCCACACCCACGGACGTGCAAACCATAACGGTGAAGTACATGGGGCCGTAACTGAAAGAGAGACGGTTGTTAGATCCTCTACCAGTTCATGGAAATTCGAAGAACCACATGGAGTTAGAATCACTAATAAGAGTTGATAAAGGCGCAATTCGCCGAAATTCATCTCTCCAACTATGATAGGCCAGAACTGCTCGCGCTCGCAACGCACACCAACGCAATAAGAATTGGAATGAATCACCACGATGCGCCCGAAACTAAATTCGCAATTCGAATTTTCAAGCAAGCCCAATATATGCAATTTTTTGATTAGCATCAATATGCAAACTTTCCATACAAGGCACACCGGCATCGAGTCTCTTCGCGCTATCCGAAAAGTCGCATTCCATGCCCGTACAATTTATATGCATAAATGCAAAACGACAGTAGCATGTGACAAATACCAGCGCCGCCTCATGGACATCTTTGTGGAAACCCCGGGGAAATACTTGCGCGTGAATTAGCGAGAAAATCAACGACAACATGCGCGACGCCATCACCAACAAAAGGGGCTTATTTTCCCTTCCGCAAGATGTATTCGTCTATCCCTACCAGCCGTGGGATATGCGCAAACTATGGCCAAACGTTTCTGTTGTGCCACCACCATACAAAGATAACAGAGAAATCTTCAACGCACCTGTAGATCCAGCTAGCGTGTGGTGGCCTGAAGTTTCACCATCAATCGAAGACGAGGAGCAGTGTTCCACTGAAAGCCAGGAAAGCAACAGTTTCTATTTCCGCGCAGTACCATCCACAATGTTGTACGAAAGTCTCTGTTACCCAGTCTAGTCTCCGAGTAATATTCCAAACGCTGGTGACGGACTGTTTATCCGACCGCACAGTATCATATCCAATGGATCGTGGGATGCCTCTATGCCTCTATGCCTCTATTCAACGGAAACAACAACGGAAGCAGAAATGAATGAAGCGGGGTCCAGTCGCGACTACGCAGTACAGACTGCTAATGGATGGTTCGATGCTGAAAAAGAAAATGCAAATAACCTTGGCAGATTTGCAAACCAGCCTGATGTCCTAGAATCGCTACGAAGTATCAAACAACTTTCCCAATCATCCCAACATGTATCATTTTTCGAACAAGATTGGAAAGCAATCGAAGACACCGCACGCGAAAAATGCAACACCAAATTCAAAACCTGCAACAGTGGACAACTGTCGATAGTAAGCGCCAAGGAACTTCAGCCTACACAGGTGCCAGAGGAGATTTACACCTGCTGGATAAATGCTATCACCCGATCTTCATCACGGCTTCCACCTGAAATGGGGGAAATCGTGGAATGGCTCATATAAACTCATCAGAGTGCAATTGGATGAAAGAACAGCGCCAACAATGGTCAGCAATGTAATTTGGAACAATTAGTTCATATTTTGAGCGCATTTGAAATTGGTTATTTTTTCACGTTCTGACTTTATCCCATATATTTCTTCATTAAATAGTATGATAAATATGTACACGCGATAAACAATGTACACATATATATGCACTGTCGTTCATGTTATTTATTTCAAAAAGAAATAAATCTTTTTCAAATTTACAAATCCCTATTTTTGTGTCAGTTCATTGTATTATGGCTTTGTAGAATTTGAGCACAAATTTTGAAGGTTTTTTAAGTCTATCTTACAAAACGCCAAGGAAGTCAACATCAGAACGTCATCTATGGCCAGAAATCCGCGACATCTCACAACAGCACTGGCAAGCATCATCTGGAAGTGAAACGTGGTAAATATTAGGTAATGGTACTACATTATGGAGGTATAAAATAATAATAATGTTATTATGCGTGTGTGTTAATAAACAATTATTGGATGAGGCTGAGCATGATATAAAGAATTATCCAGACCGAGGTCAATGTCATCGGCCGAAGGCTCAGGCAGATAACATTGACAGAGGTCTGGATAATTCTTCATATCATGTCTAAGCCAAATCCAATCATTGTTTTATACAATTATAAAAGTACAAGCCTTTACGGAGTTTAGGAAGTAAGCCTCGCAAAGACAATTACGTCACAAGCAGACAATTGTCTGTATGTCACATATAGTGACCATTGCAATGTACTTGATCTCCAATGGTAAGTCTGTAGAACACACAGCACGAATAGGTTTTAACATTTACATTATTTATATTATTGAGCAGTTGACCTGCACAATGCAATTCATACACTTCACTCTAAAGTAGATGCAATACTTGGACATGAATTTCCAGATAATGTACGCAGAATTATTTCTCAAATATATCCTGCACTGCTACCGAGAGGTGTAGATCGAGGCACACCACATCTCTAATTGTTAAGTAGAGTAGGTTGGAATTCATCTTGCAAATATAAAGCGAGGGTAGAAATGTTTGAGCGATGTGATTATTCGAACTCCAGACTGTGGCAATTTCCACCACGTGTGTCCTCTGATTGGCAATCATGCATGGCAAGTTTCAAAGCAAGTCAGTGATTAACAGCCATTTCACTTTTTCTTTTTAAAATACTGTTCTTACAAACAGACTGGTTGTTATCACACAACACAAACTTAGATTCACTAAACTTAACATTACAAACTAAAAGAAAATCACGAGTTCTTGAAATTTGGACAAGAGTAATGTACTTAAAAAACTTCTTAAAAAAACATCGCCCTAACCTAATGTCACATTTTCAACCCATTAACCCATCTAAGAACAGAAAATCACCATCCTCGAGTAAAGAAAACTTTCTTGTAAAACCTGTACCTGAAACTGAAAAATTAATGCCTCAGAAAATAAATAAAAAAGCTCGAAAGAAAACCTGGAACTGCTTAAATTTTAAAAACCAGAAGCAATGCTATCCCTTAAAACCCTACCAAGTGAAATTTTCCTATAAATAGCTTAAGATTAGATGAGTCATTGCTTTGTAAAAAGCATGAAAGTTGCTGAGATGCAGCTGCAAATAACTTATCTGTCACAGATTTAGCCTTGACCTTTTCTCCATCCCAAGGGGATCATTTTCTCCATCCCAAGGGGATCAAATCATTAACAACTGAATTTGTGGTTATATAAAACTGGCCTAGCTTGGTATAAACCTTACTTCTTTCTTCCCACATCTCACTTATGATAAGAGCAGCTAAGAAGTTATCTGCTTTTGCTATGCTTTAGACCATCAGAAGGTCTGAGGCAAAACAGAAGTGGGATTCGAGGTACATCTTTTGTCAATTGTAGAGGGCCTTGATGTTCCAATTTTTCTTCCATTTCTTTACCACCACTACTTTCTCATAATTTTCTCTTGCCACTAGTGCAGCGTGGTCTCTTTGTGGGTTCTGGTGATGCTGGAGGCTCACAGATATTTTGTGCCACTAGCTCAAGTGCCTCATTACAAGCCGACTAAACAATGAAAATAATAAATATTAACCCTTTCACTCTTAAACACAACATTTGTCGACTTTCAAAACAGACCAATTTAATAACTGTCATCTTATCACCGAATAAGGCGACTAAGAGTATAATTTTTGCTGCAACTGTTGATATGGCTTAATGGTTACCTTGACAACGACTTTCATCCTTATGGAATCAACATTTCTCACTGTGCAAAGAACAAGTTCTTTCACCTCCTCGCAGAAAAACCATACGTAATCGTCTCTCCATAGATGGCGAATATGGGATTTTGCTTTCAACACCTAAAATTTGTGGGATTGGAATGGATAACCTTACATGGTACACTATTTCAGTTTTACTGCACATGACTTCTAACCAGCGAAAGAAAATCACTGAAAAACGTTTCATTTTAAAACAAAACACCTAACTTCATAATATAGAACATAGATTTCTAACGTTTCGAGCGAAGGCCTTTCGTCAAAGACGACAAAGAGAAACGTGTCTCTGACGAAGGGCCTTCGCTTGAAACGTTAGAAATCTACGTTCTATATTTCGGCAGTTCACCAACCTTACTATATTTCGATCTGTATTTCAACACTACCTATGCAGCACACAATTTTTATTTAATTTACTTCGTAGCCTTCTTCCTTCCTTCTAGTTCTCCTTTCCTGGGGACTCCCTGTCTCTGGTTCTACTGTTGGGACTCTAATTTCCTCACCCATGTTTGCTGAAATTCTTCGGTCATGTCGCGAGCTGTAACCGTCGAAACGGACAACAATCTCTCCGTTTTCAATGGCCACAATGTTTCCTCTGCTCCAAATTCCAACTTGGTCAACGGCTTCAACACGATCTCCAGCTGAAAATTCCATTTTTGGATCGCAAAGGACTATGCTTGGCCTAACAAACCAACTTTTGTCTGAGCACTCGAAAACAACGCGATGCCACACGACGCCAAAATTCGGAAATCTCCGACGTATCCCGACAATTTTCCCGATATATAAACGAACGCGTCGGAATCAACGCGCGCTTGCACTAACATATTGTTGCTGACTAATTATAATGCAGGCTCAATTACACTCTCAGACCGGGGGCGAATCGTAATGATCTGGAATAGGTAAGGCACCCACTGGTTGATGGTCTTGAACGGTTGGATTCTTTCCTTTCAGACAAACTGCACATGAATTACACCATGCTTGGACATCTTTTGCCAGACCGAACCACAAAAATCTTGATTTTATTTTGCTTAAGGTTTTGGAGTTCCCGAAATGTCCAGATCGACCATGTAGGACTTCCAACACCCTTTCAGCTGTGTTTCTTGTGCATCTGCAAAACCAAAATCCCATCTTGAATCACAAATTTGTTTCCATGTTCTTGGATAGCCCTGTGTACAGTACGTTGTTTGATGTTACCCTGCTTGTAACATCATCATTCGCTTGTTGCAAACACGTAAGTTCATAGGGAGACCACAAACCTGAGAGGTTCGCATGAGCGCCAATTAACGGTGCATGCGACAAGGCATCTGCAACTGTCATCAGTTTTCCCAGGCAGTGTTCAATCTCAAAATCGAAGTTGTCTATTTCGACACGCCTGTGTGCAAGCTTCCCACGTGGTTCTTTCAAAGACAATAGTTAGCGAGTGGTTTATGGTCAGTTATTACTTTGAAATGTGACCCTTCAAGATACATGACAAATTTTTGGAGTGCCCACAACATGCCTAAGCCTTCTTTCCCGGCAGCAGAGTAGTTTCTCTCGGTCTTGTTCAACGCTCGTGATGCATACTCGATAACATGGTGTCCATCACCTTAGTTAAAATGGAACCCAAACCAGTGTTGCTTGCATTTGTTTCTACCATGAATTGTTGTCGGAAGTCGGGATAGGCAAGGACAGGTGCCAATGAAAGGCAACGTAGCAGCTCTTGAAAGGCCTCTTTACACGTTTCGGACAATTGAAAAGGAGTGGCTTTTTCCATGAGTGTGTATGGCCACCCTCACTGGCCAGCTAAGATTGATGCAGTAAAGCCTAGAGATGGCAAATTTTCCATAGTATTCTTTGGAATAGGCGAGGCTGCCTATGTGCGTGCGAAAGACCTGGTACCGTATCACCCTAATTATACGAAGTATGCAGTGTATAAGAGGAAATCGAGAATACGCCGTATATGCTTTTTACAAGAGAATGAAGAAGCAAATTCATTATTGAACGAAGCATTGAACGATAAGAACCCAGTAACTGTTGAAGCTGTGCTAGATACCATAAAAAGGCACAGAGTGTATCACGAAAGTCGATGAAAAGGTCGATGTGATAAAATTTGACAATCGTCTTGATAACCATTATGCATCAGAAACAATTAAGAAGCAAGCTGATGACATCAAGGAAAGGCAAGCTTGCCCATCTTCTGGCCCATTTGCTTGCCCGTCTCCTAGCCTGTCTGACCCGTGTCATGGCCCGTTTCTTCGTCCGTCTCCTTCGTCTGGCCCGTCTCCTGACCCGTCTCATGGTCCGTCTACCGAATTTACCCTGCAACTTAAAGAATACCTCTGACCCATCTCCTGCCCTGTTTGCTCGCACGTCTCCTGGTCCGTCTCATGAACCGTCTACCGAATTTATCCTGCAACTTAAAGAATACCTCATAAAAAGAAAGGGGTAGAGGGACCGTGGGTGTCATATTATGGAACACTTCCCAAAAAATGGCTCCATACATGTCAACAGCAGGTGCCCTGAAACATATTGACGTTTGCCACATTAAAAACAAAAAAGGATTCCCCTGCAAATGAAGGAAAATGGTTAATATTCACTTCAATGTCTATCAGCCCAGACGAAGTCTCTTCCAGGCAACCTGAAATATAGATTTATATCTTTAAAACGATTATGCATGTTTATAGTGACGATTGATTTACCAGGCTGAATTTTGACATGAGGCCCCACAATTATGTGGGGCATAATGACATGGGGCCCCACAATTGTAACAATTTTCGCGTCGTTGTCGAGATACTCTCTGTGGTGTTCTCGGCTCTACTTGCATGATGGCTATACCCAGCAAGCACAAACGTTGTCAGAACGTTGCGCTTACGTCCGGAAAAACTTATACCACGACGTTCGCACAACGTTTGTCGACTCCGCTATACGTCGTCATAATGTTCGTTGATAATGTTCGCTGATAACATTCACACAACTTTTCACAATGTAGGAAAACCTATGAATTGAAAATCTTTCATCATGAAAGTATCTTCGTTATAGAAGCGCAATCTCTTAGCGATTCTTTTCTTAGCGATTTGATTCCTTAGCAATCACGGCCAAGTGGTGAAATGTAATATAACACGCCATTTCTTAATCAAGACGTGGCGACAAATGCATCTTATTTTAGTCGCGAATTTAGACATTCGACCCCACATTTAAATACTCTATCTGTTAAAGATATATAGTGTAAAAGATGTATACTCAAATGAGATGCGCAACTATAACGCGCAATTAACCTGCTGTGCAGATCGCGGATATATTTTCTGACCATATGTGGAACAATTGTTCAACATATTAACATTATAAAACAAAATATCACACCGAAAGTCCAGAACCCATAAACACTTTTTATTGTTTCTTATTAACAACAATTTACTTATTATATTAGTAAAATGCTCTGACATCATCTGCCACATTTATACTAGTAGCTTGACGATTCTATAAGAGACAGTTTTGTAGAATTTAAACGCATTCATAGCTTTCCTATTTGCTATCATTCCTATTCTATATGACAGGTGACGCGTTACCATGAACATTCACACATCATTTTGAAAATAACCATATCGATCGTCATTGCGATAACAGTTTGACAACTATGTTTAGTAATAAGACGAGAATTACCATTGCAGAACAACTAAAATAAGGAAACGCCATTCTCTGATCAAAATATTTTCACCGATTAGACGTACACTTACCTTACAAACAATGATGGCTTTAAATAACCACAGATGGATAAAGCATTGAAGACCAAAGAATCGACTAACTTGTAATTGAAATGTGTATCACACCTTTGGCTTCTGACTTAATAATGCATGAAAGCGTGGCGTCTGCTCGTTTGGGACAACCCAGAGCCAAGCATTTCCGGCTGTGCAGGTTCGTGACGTATTACAATGTGACATGCCCGTACGTCACAGACACAACGTATTGTGAACGTTTTTGAGTAACGTACGGAATTCGAACGTTTCTCAAACAACGATGTTTGCTATCAAATAAATACAACATTCAAATTCAAACAGTTGTACTAAACAGGGATGTAGCCAGCGAAGAATGAGTCCCGGGTAAAATATGATAGTGGGACAACGTATTTTTAATGGGGATCGTTCGCGGAATTTTTTTGAATTTTGTGTCTGTCTGAAATAGCATTTCCCACGTTTCACTTCTGGAATTGAGGTCATTTTGAGCTTAATATAAAGGCCTGACATGCCATTAAATGAGCAAGTACAACACTAATTGAATGACTAAACAGTGTATTTTATTTTACATAACAAGTGGTCAATGATTGTCTATTAAGTGAAATTGAAAAACTATATTACAAAAAATATAAACTACTCAACAGAACGGCTATCATTATTACTATAATATATATTAGTATAGTATACAAAATCTTATCGTTTAATAACATGGCGATTCTTCTTAGCTGCCCACAAGTTGACCACCGCTTCAAAAGGAAACTCTTTTAAGATTGGCCCTTCGATAACAATTCGCATAATCGAGTCCAGAGTCTGTTCGTTCATCCTATTTCTTAGGTGGGTCTTAATCAATTTCATTTGGCTGAAATCTCGTTCAACATCAGCGGTGTGAGGAGGAATAGCGCGGTAAATTTCTGCAAGCCATGACATTCCTGGGTAGATAACTTTCAGTACATTACCCTCGAATCCAGAAAGAGCTTTGACAACTTCTCTACAACTTTTAGTCATCCAGTGGTCAGACATGTACTGCTTGAAATCATCCCACTCTTGGATCAATGAGTCAACATCTTGATCATAGCCGAACCGATCAGCAAGGATTTTATTTTCGTCTTTCCCATAATCTGCCCGTAATTTTTCCACATCAAAATCATCAGGTTTCATCATCGCCTTCGACATTGTCATTGGAATCGCCAATACCATCACCTTCCTCGTGGCGAGTGTGAATGCTTTTGGGTCGAATATTCGCAATGCTGCCATGAGGTCACTGTCCGTGAATCGCGCATCAAGGTTGCTTATTAAATTATCGACAAACTTTGATTTAATATTTTCGCTGAATGCTTTCTTTGTCTCATCAGGGTCTGAAGATCCAACTCTCAGATTTCTTCTATTGTATGTCACTGTTACACCGTTCTCTACCAGCTTTGTAATATACTACTGTATATCGCTTAGATTTTCCCCGATAGACGGTTGATGGTAGGTAGCGCATCACAAAACAATAATAGTGTGGCAATAAAATTATATTCACTGAGGAATTTGTATAAACCAGCAGCAGCATCGCCTCTCTTCAGATTCTTGGCCCAAACTTATAATTATACTGCCGAGAATTTTCTTTAGTCGCTCAACACAATTTCCGGTACTTAACCATCGTGTTGAAGAAGGTTGCAGAACTTTCAATTCTGGTTGAACTACTAGTAAACCAGCTGTACGGACGGCACTGTTGTTATAAAAATCAAACAGTTGGCGGATAATTGCTTTGAATTTTTTTACATATGGGATCGAGTCACCGGCTTGGGTCGCGGCTAGATTCAATTTGTGCGCTGCACAGTGACACCCGACTGCCTGGCACTTTGAATCTCCTTTCTGGGATTCCAACTGTTTGTTGATAATCAGTTGAACTGCACCATTCACCCAGCCTGTCATTACTGATGCCCCGTCGGTGCCTATAGCGCGCAATTTATCATAGCACAGATTCTTGCTATCTAAAAAATTGATAACATTTTGTGCAATGTTTTTGGAACCACTGGGTCTTGACCGGCTGTGGTTGCAAGAGGCTCGATTATTTTCAAGAATTTCGCTGAAATCATGCCCTCTTTAATATATCTTGCTCTGACAATATCTGCTCCTTCACACTGCAGTCCGTAGTCTCATCAAAAAGTATAGAGAAATGATTGGCTTCCAGAAGTTCATTCATTAGTTTTGTCTCGATCACTTCAGACATGGAATATAGCATTTCCTGTATTGATGTCCGACTCGTGTAGTTAGGTCCGTTACTTAGATTTAGGGATACTTGTAGGTACTCTGACAAATCTAACATTGGTTTTAAATTGGTTGTGTGTGCAATCCGTTGCTTGACTAAGTGGTAGAGACAAGCAAATGTTTTTGTCATGTCAGTCATATTAACACGTGGCACGATCGAAACACTCACGTCAGCATGTTTGGCGGCTCATAGTCTAGTTTAAGTGCTGATTTATGAGCTGCTGAACGTTCGTGGTCAGTCACACTTTCCAACCGCATGCGTTCACATGGCCGCATATTATGTTGCTGGCATGACTGACAAAACATACCTTTCTCCTTTACATAGGCCAACCAAGGTCTGCCTTTTTTCCATGATTCTTTAAATGAAACTGCACGCTTTGATTTTTTCGTTGTTACACTGCAATCATCTTGAAAATTTCGTTTCCCTGTTACACTGTTCGTCTCCTCAGAATCAGTGCTGGCTTCAACGACAGTCACAGACTGTGTCCTTGTTTGATTAGTAGTTGTTTGATCAGCAGTTTCTTGCGTTTTATTAGAAAAGAAGTATTTCAATAACGACATGTTGTATAGTTTTAACTATCCATGATGTTAGAGAGATGTTATTACTTATAAATATATTCCTATCATAAGCGAGACCTTAGTCCTATTCAAGCACGACAGTAAGTAATCGAATTTCAATGTTTACGACTGGATGTTCTATTGTGCGCGACTTTGCAACATTGCGTGACAAGTTCCTCAAAACAACTTTTGCGAGTAATCGTTTAAAGCGATTACTGAACTGCAAAGTCTACACGACTATCAAATAGAAAATTAATCTCTTTACTATATTTAGTAATAAACCGAACTGTATTAAAGTAAACAACTGCAATGCTACTGAAACGGTTGTAACTTGATCGTATGAACTTGTCAATTTATATTGCAATGGTTTATATGTTGCGTGCGAATATTGCGAAGTCGCGGCGAAATCATGTGGTTTGACTGTAAACAGTGAACTATAATGAATTCGATTATTAGTTACTACACTGCCATGCTTGAATAAGTTCAGAAATTCTTCCTCTCTTATGATAGCGAGTTGCATACAGCCTCTATAATAAATTTCCTTTTGAAAAAATAGAGCGATTTGACCTTGAAACGAATCGAAATATGTAACTTGAAACCCGTCAAAACTTTGATGTTTTGGAATTTGAGTCTTTGCCTTTGGCCTCAACTCTCACAGTTAATTAGAGATCTGTCACGCATTTTGGTTAGTCATATCATTTGATTTAATTGCATTCTCGCATTGCGGATTTATTCTGTACTTACTAAATATCAATCAGTTAAACTTCAATTATATCTACCGCACGAAAACTGTATTTAATGTGCCGGGCGGAATTGGAAAAAATACGTTGAGTGCCGGGTATTTTGAATTTCTGCCGGGTGGTTTACCCGGCTCCGCCCGGCGTGGCTACATCCCTAAAAAGATATTTAATCTATACAGATATTTTTGTTACTGATAACCCAACGTTGAGGAGACATTATACGAACGTTTCCACTGTACGTTAGATCCCAACGTTGCTAAAACGTTCTTTCATGGTTTATGACACCTATATAATAATATATCTACGTGTAAGAAAAACAATGTTGTGGAAAAGTTGATGTCAGAACGTTATGTCCGACCTAACCAAACCACAACCTTTTACGAACATTGCGATTACGTTTGTGTGCTAGCTGGGTAGTCTGGGCCAGCTGCTGTTGTCCAAGTGTTAAATCTTGTAAGGCTTTCCTCATTCATCCTGTGACTGTGATTCATTATTATGTCAGGAAATAGCATTTATACTGTTCCTGTTTGTGTTGTCACGTTCTATTTGTGCAGCACGAGCCAACATCTTCTAGAGTACTTCCGTCCGGTAATGTCCAAGCTAATTTTTGACGAATCTCTCCTCGCAAAGCTTTTCTGAAATGAGCAACAACAAGGGTTTTGGGGCGACAGATTCTGTCACTTACGGGTACGCTTTGGATACAAGGTCCATAACAGCGAATTTCAATTCAATTACTGTTGATCGTTGTCGCTGGAGGCATTCAGCCAATTGTTGCTGTTGAGCCTCGGTCGTGTACAGTTTAAAGCGTTCCTTGAGGACTGCTTTAGCATGGACAAACTTGTCGGTTTGGGCCAAAGACAATCTTGTGAAAAAAGTCTTTGGTTCTTTAAGCAATAGGTGATGGACTGCCACTTTCTTCTCGTCGTCGGTGATTTCTTTTACAACGAAATATGACTCAGCTTGTCGAATATGGCTTGTTATCTCGGTCTTAATGTCACTGCCATCCCACTGTGCCAGTCCGCCGGAAGACATCTTTGAATGAATATTCCAGTAAAACGATCGAATCAACTAATACACTAATATGGCGCCAAAAATATTATATGTAAAATCTAGTTTAGTAATCGTTCCTACTGTTAACTCACGGTTTCACTGTTATACAGCTGTCAACATCCACCAATGTTAGCGTGGATTTCCATAACCCCGAAGCAAATACACGAACAAACGTTGAACATGAATATAAATTTGTTTCTTTTTCAAAACCAAACAAGCGTTCCAGCACCTCTCACCCGTTTCTACATGCATTTCTCCCAGTAACTTATTATCACTCCTATCAATAGTCTCAAATACATTGCAGCACGTCATTTCAAATGATAACATAAAACAACACAAATGATAACATGATAACATAAATGATAACACCAAAAACACGATAAATGAAATGACATTAATATTTTATTAAGTATCGCCCTCTTAAACACAGAGCGATCGTATAAAACGACAAGCTCCTTCCCATTTGAAATGTGTGACGTTTAAAATTACAAAATGGCTGGCGCTTCCAAACCGTAAACGCAAATACGCACGAAAATAGCAGCGATATAATGCGTTTATTAAATATAATTTTGCGTATTCGCTCTTTGTGTTTTGTAATGTCACCCATGAGAAGTGGATAGAAAAATAAACTTCCAATGAACCCCACGACTACATAATTTCATTATAAATCGTCCGATCATGCAAGTAATTTGAATATATTATTTTCAATACCAACCTTTGTTTAGCTGCTCTATTTAGTCGCCCCCAATCATTACAAATTATAGCCATCTGTATCTGTGTTTGCACATGCCTGAACCCTTTTGAATACAAAAAGTGGCGCCAATTTCAAACTAAATAAATTATAATTAGCGTGTTCCTGGATATTCCTTTCTTTAATAGAAACTTTAATCAAATTTACCAATTACATAGCATAATACATACAATCTATACAACAATACGATACAGTAGACAAGATAAACTTGATGCGGGACCAGCGGACGGACACTAGGTCCCAGCGAGGATGACCCACTAAGAATAACAATTACAAAAGTACAAAAATGCTAGAAAAATAGGATTCTAACAACATAAAATATTCACTGATCTACAGCGAGGACACAGTCTTCCATGTTCGTACTTTATCTGTATCGAAAATAGTATCCAATTTGTTTCAGTAAAATGTATACAATTTTACTTTAAATAAGGCAAAGGTCGATCACTGCCTAATTACAAGTGGCAAATTGTTGTTCCATAGAGGTATAACACGATTGTAAAAAGAATCTCTAAAAAGAGAAGTACGGCAGCGCTGTGGTCGAAGATTAAGATTGCAGGCAGAGTTCCTAGTACGTCCGGTTACAATAGTGACATAGTTATCAAACGATAAATTATAGAAACCATTAATAGCCTTGAAGAGAAAACATAGATCACGACATTCGAACCAATAGGACACAGGGAGCATTCGCAGTGAAATAAGTCTGGTTTTGTAATTAGGTCTTAGTTCAGGATTGTTACTGCAGCCAAGGATGAATCGAGTGGCACGCATCTGAACACCTTCCAATAACTTGGTGTCTGAGATGTGAGACTGCGGAGCCCAGACCTCACTAGCATATCCTAGATGGGAACGGACAAATGCTATATAAAGCAACCTCTTACTTTCAACGCCCAAGGTACTACAGTTTCGACGTAAAAAACCATAGTTAATAGAAAGAGAGACATGGTTCGGAAGGCCGGCAAACTTCAAAGACTCAGGTGACCTTTTTCGATCCTATGTTGAAGTGGTACATCACGTGACAACCAAGGTGCATAGTCATGGTATTTTGCAAAGGCTTGAATAGGAGCGACAGTAGACAAAGTGGAATAGTTTGAATTATTTATGGCTTCAAACGTCGAATCTACATCGGTTCTAATAGAGGGTTGTCCCGAAGGTGATTTGGAAACACCGTTGTCTGTAGACAACGACTTGTTTGCAGAAACGTTGAATTTGATCGAGGCACAGTCAGACGAAGTCGAAGCTGAAGTTCAAGACAGCATTGAAGAGGTACATATATCTTACCTTTATTTTAGCCAAAATAACAAAAGTTTTCGATTACTGAGACAGATAATATTTGTTTTGTGGTAGGTAGAAGGTGTGAGACGGTTTCCTTGTTCGTATTGTGACAAAATATGCAAGTCTAAAGGAGGATTGACGAACCACACGCGAAGGATGCACACTATCGGTGAAGGTGAAGCCCATGGTGATGGTGATCTACCCAGGATTCCCGAGTTGTCATCTGAGGCGATAGACATGTTGCTTGCCGATATTGTAAGAAAGCTTCGTGAAAGCCAACTTTATGGGGAAGATGTACTGGCCGAAGTTGTTAAGCTGCATCCGAGTGCATGTTTTTATGAGTCAATGGGCAAATTATTTGGAAAATTCGCAAGAAATCTAAGCCAAGACAATTTCCTTAAAGAATTTTATGGGAATATGTATGGGGATTGGAAGACGTTTTTTCCATCTTTCGAGAATGAAAAGTACGTTTTCCTGGTCCTCATTCATCTGCCAGAGAAGCTTGTGAATTATCATAAACAAAAAACTTCTGCTGATGAACCAAAGGTTGGTAAACCTTTACTCTTTTTAGTTTTTGCAGTTAAAGTTTCAAGGTGATCAGTCAACCTATGATACTCAGTAATAGTATCACAGTGAGTTTAGTACTATCAAATGATAGTTTATGATTAAACTTACAAACTGAACACTTTTTACTGTATATTACGTTGGTATAAACATTTAAAAGCATTGTGATTCATGGCAAGTTGTTGTTGGATTTAGTGGATATCCTTGAATATTATTTGAATAAACTGAATAATTTGATTAACTGAAAAATTGTTATAATATTCAAGGGAATATTATAATAATTTTTCAGTTATGCTTATGTTTAAGTTCTCATTAATCTAATGCAAGTTAAAGTAAAGTTTACTGTTTGTAGGAGGTTCCCAAAGATCTTCAGTCCAGGGAGTTAGGCCCACTGGCATACGTTGGTGGATTTTGTATTCATTCTTTGTATAGAAAGAGTAAAAATTCTAAACATTGGAATTCGGAGAGGAGTCAGGAGCTCCAGGTTCTTTTATTGTCCCTGAAAGATGAGACACCTGAAAGATGAGACACCTGAAGATGAATTTGTCTCTTCATTATCAAGAGGAGGACTGTGGTCACCCAACTCTACAATGGTCAGCATTTTCAAACTGGCAGTGTTGGCCTTTCGAAAGCAAAGTTTAAATGCAGAAGAAAAAGCCATACCAGCTGATGAAATATTAGCAGATGTGTTGAGCTCTCCTGAAGTTAGCAATCTATGGGAGAGTGCAACAACAAACTGTTTGTATCCTGTTTCAGAAGAGTGTCTGAGCCTCTGTTTGGAAAATATTCTGAAACTTTATATCAGAGTTAGATGTTTTTCCCATGCGAAAGACATTGTTAACAAATATAAATTGAAGGAACAGATGCAGAGGAAAAAAGCATTGAGAAGTGAACTGAAGAGAAAGGCTGATAATACTGTTCAATGAACATAAAATAATTTAAAAGTCATGCATGAAATGAAAAAATAGGTAATTACAGTCAAACCGGATGTTGTTTACCATGCAATATTTTGATTTGCAAATGGTTCACAACGTTTTAGTCTAATTTATTAGATTTTATCACTCTTAGGTGAACGGAGTACCCCGACAGGCCAGAAGCCAAATTATAGGGGTTTCGAGGGCCTACGATTTAAGGGCGTTATCCGAGAAGACCTGAAAGTCGTAACATTTGCTGATATTATTGCAAAGGCAGCACTTTCTCCTCAATTATGTTTAAGACTCTCGTGTGGTGGTCCGACACTCCGACCCAGGATTTGAACCTGTGTCTCCCAGCTCATAGGCATGTGTGGTAATCACTAGACCACAACAGCTGGTAGTTTGCTTGTGCATCCATGGTACGTCCCATTTAAAATGTCGAACCTCACATAATATGAAGTAATGAAGTTCTACTTGAAGTTGAATAATGAACTTTGGCTAGAACTTCACATTATGGGAAGTTCAACATCTGAAATAAGACTTAACCCTTTAATGCCCAAGAGTGTCTTTAGTTATTAATATATTATATTATAATAAATTTCAAGTCAGTTGCTGCACCACGCACAAAATAGGCCAAGACATGAGATGCAAGTTGTTGCATAATTCAAATCAGGGTCTCCCAAATCTACAAAACCTACCAGCTCATTTGAATGTTTGTCAAAAATTAACTGTGATTGTATTTTCATTTCATCAAATACAACTATTACATATCTTTGAATATCAAAGAAGGTTTTGGATAAATCTTTTAGTTTGTCAATGTTTTCTGGGTTTAGTCCTGGCTTAGGTTTAAAGAAATTTCTATAGTCACGCAGAGTTCTTTCACTGGGAAGAACTAATATTCCAGATTCTCTCAGCTCTTTGTACGCTGCAGGAGATTTTGCATGGATGGAAAGACAGAAACGAATAAGTTGTGGGTGATACCTGCGACCAAAAGATGATGATGACAAAATAAGCTTTTGTTGATCCCAGAACAGTTTCATATGAGGAGTCTGGTTAAGACCGGTATCAGACAAAATTGTTAAAAGATCTTTTTCTAGTTTTTCTGCTAACTTTAACACTGTTGTGCTCGATCTCTGTTTTCAATTCTTCAACCTTACTCTCAAGATATTTGCACACAAGTCGTTGATGTTGGAGAGTGACAACAAGCCTTTCTTTAGTACAGGCAGAAAGAGGTGCCTTATCCTTCAGTGGCAAAGACCTATTTACTTCAGAACTTCTAACAGACTTGGACATCTTATCACCAGCCATTTTACAGTTAATACAAGAAACGTCAGGTGCATCAACAAATACTTCACAATTTACAGAACGATAAAAAGTTGAAGCCTGGAAGGATGGGCCCTCATCAGAATATTTATCTTCTAATAATAGCACAGTATGACTAATTACTGCCTCTGCAATTTCAACAGGAAAATCATGACCTAAAACGCCAGGACAGACACTACTATTAAAGAAAGAAGAAATCAGTCTGGCTAAAGTGGTATATCGAAGAGAACGCTTACTATCCATATACAAAGGGTGAGTATCATACAATGACCAACCATACACAAACAACGAGAAATACCTGAATTCACCATTAAAGAAAATTTGGGTAATGCATGCACTAAATCAAAATATTTAATCTACACTTCTTCCTCTTTCTCGGTAGTAACCCACCCTTGGAGTTTCAGACTCTTTATCTTTGTTTTAAATGAGTCCAAGTCTTTATATTTTATCACATTCTCTTGGGAAGGGGAAGACGTGGAAGGTTCAAATCTTTCGAGGTCCCTTCGAGGAGTGACTGGACTGGATTGGACACTTTTTACTGGAAGATTTAGCATTGGAACAGCTTCGGGGAGCAGTCTCTTACGGGTTGGAACTATATTACACATAATAACACAAAAAGAAGAAAGTCTTATTACATAACTAGTCATAATGGTATGATTATAAATCGTGTCATGATCTGTCTCCGTATTAACCACCAGACACACAAATCTACTAGTACTAGGCATTAAACAGCACAAAAATAATTCAAATTATACTTATAGATTTCAATAAATCTTTCTTCAAAATGACTTTGGCAAACATGAGTGGTTCTATCGTTGATTTGCCTTCTTAAATTAGCGTCTACTTCGCGATCTCTACAAACCACCTTGACCCATTCGTCACGAATCTTCGATGATTTCTCATCATCACCTGACGGGATCTTAAAAATACTAACTCCCTTTGTCTTCCTACTTGTTGCGCATCCAAATATCGAACAATTTGCGCCTGGCATGCTCCTAATTTGAATATAAGAGCGCTGGACCGTGAAAGGCTATGGTAATTCCTTGTTGGATGACTGTCGCTTATGCACCTTCGTTGTCACATGATAATCGAAAAAAACGGACAATAACATATTTGGTCACGTGAGCGGAATTTCCAAACCATGTCTCTCTTTCTATTAACTATGAAAAAACCAAGCATACGGTTAGCTTTGCCCACCACAAGGCATGTGTGGGAGCTCCACGTGAGTTTGTTGGTAAAAGTAATAAAGATCTTTTTGGTTTGATACTTCTATGAGCGCATGAGAGCCAGCAACATAAGGCTTGGTAGCAAGGGATGGTACTGGGCTTGTTCGTTTTCTAGAAATCCGCATGGCCTCACATTTCGTGACGTTAAAGGATAGCCCCCAAATACTGGACCAATTACAGATGTTATCAAGATCCTTTTGTAAAGTTTCACAGTCACTGGGAGAGCCAACGACACGAGCACACTTGACATCATCAGCAAATAAGGCGATGGTAGAATCAGAGCTGACTGCATTCGGTAAGTCGTTAATGTAGAGTAGAAAAAGGAAGGGGCCAGGATGCTTCCTTGAGGCACTCCAGAAGTAACAGAAACCCATGGGGAATACGCAGCATCGAGTAGGACACGCTGCGTTCTTGAGAGGAGATAAAAACCAGTTATATAGCTGACCCTGAATTCCGAAAAGTGACAGCTTATAAAGCAGCCTACGATGTGGCACGGAGTCAAACGCCTTGCTAAAATCAAGATAGATTACATCAATCTCCTCACCGGCATCGAGGGAACAGCCTAAATCATGTAGCACAGTCAACAGTTGCGTTACACAGGAACGACCCTCGACAAAACCGTGCTGTAGGGTAGATAATGATGCCATTAGATCTGGCAGTATCTTCGTCAAAATACAGCGTTCGTACAGCTTGCTGATGATTGACAGCAAAGAGATAGGTCGATAGTTACGTCCGACTTCGAACCTTTCTTAAATATTGGAGTAATGTTAGTGCACTTCCAATCTCGTGGTAAGTTGCCCAGTCGCAGAGACTCGTTGAAGAGAAAACGCAAAGACGGTGCAATTTCGTTTGCACATTCAAGAAGAATTTTCGGGTTAAGTCTATCCGGGCCGGGTGACTTACAAGGGTCCAACCTCTGTAAGGCAGAAAGAACCTCTTCAGTAGTTATAGCAACTGATGAAATTATACTGTCAGTAAATGGTATAGACGGTAAGTCACCGGGCAATGAAATATCATTGTTGAATACGGACGCAAAATACTGGTTGAATGCTACAGCTTTGGTATCGGCTGATGAAAACGAAGCGCCATTGAGTTTCACGGTATCCGGAATACGGGGGCACTTGGTAAGTCTGTTAAAGTAACCCCAGAAGCGAGTGGGCTCAGAAAAACAAGAGTTGGAAATGTCTTTTAGATAGGCTATATGTTTGGATCTAATAAGGTATTTGACTTCCCTGCGCAGTATACGAAATTTTTCCCACAAGCAGGGACTATTCTTTTGCAGAGCTCTTTTGCTCAAAGTATTTTTCTTTCTGATTGCATGAAGAGCTTCACCGTCTATCCAAAGTGGTGTGATGTATTTCCGAGCCCTGCGTAAAGGAATGTATGCTTCAACCTTAGAAAGAAAGGCGGTTTTCCATACAGACCAGTTATCTTCGATATTTATTACTGGTGACAGTAAATCCAAGAGAGGGGTACTGCACAGGGCAGATCGTAACCCATCAAAATCTGCCTTCTTGAGGTTAAAAGGTTGTTTATTGTTGTTAACTGCATGAGAAGCAAAACGCAAGTCAAATGTCAGTGCTTTGTGGTCAGATGATACTGCAACACCTTTGCATTCAGACACATTGATGTTGATGACACCCTCGACAGTGTTCGTAATTAACAGGTCAAGGCAATTGCTCCCACGCGTTGGCGAGTCAATCAACTGGAACATATTTTTATCAATGAGGGCTTGACAAAACGTGAACAAAATACTATCAGTACTAGATTCAATAAAGCCAGAACCCTCAATCCAAGTAATCGATGGAAAATTAAAGTTGCCGAGAAGGAGCATTTTCTCATACAGACAATTATCCAACATCCTTGTAAAGTTGTGGATCCAAGACATAGTAGCGCTGGGAGGTCGGTAAAATACGGCTATCAGAATTTTCCCACAATTGTTTGTAGTAATCTCGATGGCAGCATGTTCAAGCCCGAGACTGGTGTTGGACATTACAACTGGCTTACAACGTAGGTTGGATCGACAGGCCAACAGAACACCCCCTCCACGAATAGTTGAGCCAGAAGTATCTGTACGATCACAGCGTTGAATATCATAGGCCCATGGCAGAATCTCTTGGTCGGATACGTCACTGGACAACCATGACTCCGAGATTGCAACAATATCAAAGTCGTTGGCGTAAACCGTATCTTGGAACTCTTGTAATTTTCTCTCAGATCTGATACTTCTAACGTTTTGATAGAAACAATGTAAAGTTGGAGAGTGGGGGCTGATAGATGAGCCATCTGATGTAAGGGTAATTCCACTCGGACTGCAGTCCACAAGACACTGAGATGTAGAAAAGTTTCGATTATGGCGGGAAGTTGTCGTTCTGGATGTTGGACCTGGTTGAGATTCTACATCACCGCACGATAAAATGTCACTTTGGAGATACAGATGACCAGATCGAAGCCATTGAACAGCTGGTCTGTGAGTTATGCGCTTGAGACGGAGCACTGAATGATGCCATGTAGTGCCACGAAGATAACAAAATGGCAAGTTCGTGAGAAGCATCAACCGCATGAATGACTCGAATACAAAGGCCATTGTTAAATGGTGATAATAAATAAGCGTTCCATTGTTCCTCAGAAAATAAGTTATAATTTATGCAACGCGGTCTTGCTTCTCCAGGATTAGCAGTATATAATAAACAACTTCCTTGTGCATAAATTTCAGGGCTAGATATCATTAGATTGCAGCTTTTTTCCTTGGGCAACCCGCTTTCCTTGTGTTTTCGAACCCCACAAACTTCTGGCAGGGTAAAATAAACACTTACCGCCAGCGGCCAGTCAGTCGAATCAATAAAATATCTCATTGTTTTAAGGACTAGTAGAGTCATACGATAAGAATGATTCTTGTCATTTTCTGCCACAAGTGACGTCGTTTCAGCGTAGTCGATTAATATCACTTCTCGGACACGTATAGTTGCACTAGGCGACTTCGAATTTTGAAGGATATCATGTTCGATTATATTCTTTCTCTGTTGGATATCGAAGTCGATAACAAATACACAGCATCTGCCAGACTTGTTCTCCTTGGACAGCAAACAGAACACACAAGAAAATGGCAAACCATCCCATTTTGAGTTGCATATGTTCTCATGACTGATATACGTTTCAAACCCAGCTCGTCAAACTGTATTACGCTCCTTCGTTTCGGGACCCGCTCTATCTTATATAGTGTACAGATATAACCTTGCAATTGACAATTGCCCAATTCACGAGGTCCCTTCTTCAATCGTGTTAAAAGTCAGATGAATATTAAACTGTAAATGGCCTTGACTAAATTGTTAGCTTGTGTAAGAACTGCAGAAAGGCATTTTCTTAAAAAATTGTGTACAAAAATTGAAGATGGTAAGTAACTTCAAAAACTCATAGCGACCACAATTCTTCATAACGACCACAATATTTCTAATAGTCACAAGGTTAAAGGTGGCAGAGTTATTGCTTTTATTAATAAGACCTTGTCGTTTTCTAGGCGGCTAGACCTTGAAAGTTCCAATATCGAAATGTTAGCTTTGAAAATTCGTTTGGCTAAATCGAAACCAATAATAGTATTTTTTGTTTATCGTGCTCCAGATGACCGGAGAAATGTCGATGAATGGCTTACTGAATTATTTACATCAATTAACAGTGCTCATGGTGAAAATAAATCTATTGTTCTACAGGCAGATTTTAATGTTGACATTTTGAATCAAGGATCATGCGAATGTGTTGAATTTCTTGATGCTGAGTGTGACTTACTTCAACTAATAGATGAGCCAACACATGTCACTGACCGTGTAAGTCATTAATTGATCATGTATATGTTTCTCACCCTGATCAGATATTAAGAAGCAAGCTGATGACATCTAGGAAGGCGCTTGCAAGTTTAATGAATATGCTCCGATTAAAGTAGCCTATGTCTGGCCCATCCTAATTCTGGCCTGTTTGCTTGCATGTCTCTTGGCCCATCTGCTACATATAACTCGTCTCCTGACCCATCTCCTTGCCAGTTTCCTTGCCAATCTCCTTCATCTGACCATCTCCTTGACAATCTGCTACATCTGACCCGTCTCCTTGCCCATCTCCTTCGTCTGGCCAGTCTCCGGATGCGTCTCCTGGTCTGTCTCCTGAACCATCTACCGAATTTATCCTGCAACTTAAAGAATACCTCATAAAAAGAAAGGGGAAGAGAGGACCGTGGGTGTCCTATATTATGGAACACTTCAAAAAAACCCGGCTCCATTTGCTACATGTCAACAGCAGGTGCCTTGAAATATCATATTGAGGTTTGCCACATTAAAAGCAAAAAGGATTCCCCTGCAAATGAAGGAAAATGGTTAATATTCACTTGAACATCTATCAGCCCAGATGGATTCTCTTCCAGGCAACCTGAAATATAGATTTATATCTTTAAAACGATTGTGCATGTTAATAGTGACGATTGATTTACCAGGCTGAATTTTGGCAACAGTCGCTGGCATAATGACCAGGGGCACCACTCTTATAACAATTTCTGGGTCATTGTCGAGATACTCTCTGTGGTGTTCTCGGCTCTACTTGTATGACGGCTATAGTCTGGGCAGCTGCTTTTGTCCAAGTGTTAAATCTTGTAAGGCTTTCCACATGTGATCCTGGGAGGTTTCATTTATCATCACTCTCCTGTGACTGATTCATTATTATGTAAGGAATAGCATTTATACTGTTACTGTTTGTGTTGTCACATTCTATTTGTGCAGCACGAGACATAATATCTTCTAGAGTACTTCCATCCAGTAATGTCCTAGCTAATTTGACGAATCTCGGCTCGCAGAGCTTTTCTGAAATGAGCAACAAGAAGGGCTTTTTCAGAAACAGATTCTGTGACTTCTGGGTAGGCTTTGGATACAAGGTCCATAACAGCGAATTTCAATTACTGTTTCTCCTGGTCACTGGTGGCATTCAGCCAATTGTTGTTGCTGTTGAGCCTTGGTCGTGTATGGTTTAAAGCATTCATCGAGGGCTGCTTTAGCATGGACAAACTTATCGGTTTGGGTCAAAGACAATCTTGTGAAAAAAGTCTTTGGTTCTCCTTTAAGCAATAGGTGATGGACTGCCACTTTCTTCTCATCCTCGGTTATTTCTTTTACAACGAAATATGACTCAACTTGTCGAATATGGCTTGTTATCTCGGCCTTAATGTCACTGCCACCCCACTGTGCCAGTCCGCCGGAAGACATCTTTGAATGAATATCCCAGTAAAACGATCGAATCAACTAATACACTAATATGGCGCCAAAAATATTATATGTAAAATCTAGTTTAGTAATCGTTCCTACTGTTAACTCACGGTTTCACTGTTATACAGCTGTCAACATCCACCACTGTCACCAATGTTAGCGTGGATTTCCATAACCCCCAAGCAAATACACGAACAAACGTTGACCATGAATAAAAAGAATATAATTTTTTTTCTTTTTCAAAACCAAACAAGCGTTCCAGGCCCTCTCACCCGTTTCTACATGTATTTCTCCCATTAACTTATTATCGCATTGGCACATATACATTGCGGCACGTCATTTCAAACGATAACATAAAACAACACATATAAATGATAACATAACACCAAAAACACATATAAATGAAATGACATTAATATTTTATTAAGTATCGCCCTCTTAAACAGAGAGCGATTGTATAAAAGGACAAGCTCCCCCCCTTTTCGAGATGTGACGTTTGAAATTACAAAATGGCTGGCGCTTCCAAACCGTAAACGCAAATACGTACGAATATAGCATAGATATAATGCGTTTATTAAATATAATTTTGCGTATTCGCTCCTTTGTGTTTTGTAATGTCACCCGTGAGAAGTGGATCGAAAAATAAACTCCCAATGAGCCCCATGACTACATAATTCTCATTATAAATCGTTCCATGCAATTATTTTGAATATATTATTTTCAATATCAGTCAATTGACCTTTGTTTAGCAGCTCTATTTAGTCGCCCCCAATTAATACAAATTATAGCCATCTGTATCTGTGTTTGCACATGCCTAAATGCTTTTGAATACAAAAGGTGGCGCCAATTTCAAACTAAATAAATAAATTTAATGGTCGACATTGTTGGCGCCAAACGTGGATACGATTTTTACTTACGATTGTCGTATACGACTTGCTTACGCCATCCCTGCGACACGAATTGTGCCGTGTGATATCCCTACGACTGTTGTATACGACACAAAAAATTCGTAGGGATTTTAAAACTTGTTTTAAGATCCTGCGACTTACTTACGATTTTTACTGTGAAAATTATAAAAAGTTCAAAATGGTGGAGAGTGAAACTTCGAACAAAAACCACAAGAAACGAAAGGAAGCGTACAATTTTTGATCATGAAGTGAAATGCTAATTCATGCATGGAGTAAGCACGAGGTACTTTTTAACACAAAAATCCAGACTATTTTAAGAAAGATCCTTGCATGACAGCTGTAAACCAGATGGTCGAAGAACTGGACTTTCCAGGTGCGTTGCTACTGATTAGTTTGATAATTATTGCCGCAAAACACATACACATGTACTAAATTACAGATTTATTTTACTCTACCCTTCACTGGCAATCATTCCCTTCAAATTCGCCAGCAACTTTCTAGATTAATTTCGTCGGCCTTTCCACACATTAACCTTCGTGTTGTATTTCGACCTATTTATAATTTATTAATTTATAATGCGCTTTTTAACATACAATGATCAAAAGCGCAGTACATACATATATAAAACTATAACAATGATACATTCTATATGTAATTAAAAGCTAATTTAAAAAGATATGTTTTTAGGCGAGATTTAAAGGTACTAATAGAAAATACATTACGCAATGTTGCTGGCAGGGCATTCCAGAGTTTTGGTGCAGCTACACTGAAAGACCTGTCACCAAAAGTGCTAAGCATCTTGCCTTTAGGAAAAAATAAAACTGTGCTAGTGCAAGAACGTAACGTGCAGGCTGCCTAACAGTAATTAAGTTACTAATATAGTCCGGAGCCATTCCATATATAGCCTTATATGTTAAAAGTATAATCTTAAAATCTATCCTAAAACTAATTGGTAACCAGTGCAGTTCATGCAGAACGGGCATTATGTGATCATATTTCCTGGTGGAAGTTAAAAGTCTAGCGGCGGCATTTTGCACTCTTTGTAACTTAGCTAACTCACGCTTAGGTAGTCCATACAAAAGGCTATTACAATAATCTATTCGATTTGTGACAAATGCATGGATAACAGTCACTAGTTTGTCTCGGGGCAGATATTTACTTATACGCTTAATATTATGAAGCCAGAAAAATGCTGCTCCGCAGGATTTCGTTATTTGCACGGACATAGATAAATTACTATCAAACCAGGAGCCTAAGTTTCGGACTGCAGAAACGGACTGAATACTATTGCTTCCTACTTGAACACGACAAGGCATTTCAATTTTCGCTAACTGTTGCCTAGACCCTATAACTAAAAATTCCGTCTTCTCATCATTTAGTTTAAGTTTATCCTTAAACATCCATTTCCTTAAGTCTGCAATGCAGTTCTCCATGGCATGTACAGCTTCAGCTTGACCAGTAGGACTGTCAGGCTTGAACGATAGGTACAGGCTGTGTGTCGTCAGCGAAGCAGTGAGCATCAGGGAGATGAGCTTGAATAATCTCAAACATCTCAGAGGCATATACTATGAACAGAAGCGGTCCCAAGCAGGACCTTGTGGTACGCCGAAGCTCAGATCAAAGTTATCAGATGTTGCCCCGTCAAATAAAATCCGCTGACTCCTTCCATACAAATACGACGCAAACCAGTCCAAAACATTTCCGCTTATGCCAAATTTAGTGTTCAAGCGCTTGAGCAATATCCCGTGCTCAACTGTGTCAAATGTTGAGCTTAAAGGGATACTCCAGCCCCGAAACAAGTGTCGCTCAGATGAGAGATATATATACCCTTACCTCCGAATGAGTATTAGTTTCCTTCAAATCTTTTAGTTTTAGAGTAATTTGCGTTTGTTTCTCGTATTTTTCGTTTACTGTGGGCCGCCATTGTTGCTTGTTTGTGGGCGAAAGCGGTCGCTGCCATTAGCGTTTTGACGTCATTGAGTGATAGAAACAATTTTCCTTCGACATTGTCTGCTTATATTCGTAAACACTGTTGATATATGTTTTGATATTTTTTTATAATGCCTCATTGCATGGTGCCTGACTGCACAAACAACTCACGCAAGACTGCGGGAATAAGTTACCATCGAGTTCCAGCAGAAAAACGTCTGCGGCAAGCGTGGCTGGCGAAAATTCGCCGAGCGAATCCTTGCAGCCGCGATAATTCATTTGTTTGCTCCGAACATTTTACCCCAGATTCCTAAGAGGAAAACTTACCTGGACTCGTATCTGGTTATCGAACAAGAAGACGACTAAAAGCCATTCATTTGTTTGCTCCGAACATTTTACCCCCGATTCCTTCGAGGAAAACTTACCTGGACTCGTATCTGGTTATCGAACAAGAAGACGACTAAAAGCCAATGCAGTTGCTTCAATATTTCATTTGAGAAGTACCGATAAACCCAACTACCCAACGAAGAAACCTTTGACGTTGTAGACAAGAGGTATTAATATAATTAGCTGAAATCCAATGCGCAATCTGTATTTCAATGCTTGTTAGGCATTTCATACATTCTAGTTTCAATAGTTTAGCCAAGAGTTACTTTGTACATATGCGCAAACGTAATTTCAAAAATAAAAAAGCAACATTAAGACATATTTATGCATATTTTATTAAGATATCAGATGTTTCACTCGAATCAACATCAAAGTCAGAACATATCAGAACATATCAGTGGTTTCAATATTTTCCGAAAGGATCGCGTGCTTGCCCGAGGTGGCGGTGTTTGTGTTTATCTGAGTGACGACATACCTTGTAAGCGACTTGTCGATTTAGAGAACCCGCGTTTTGAATGCTTATGGCTCAGCCTACGCCCTAAACGTCTCCCCAGGCCTCTCTCGGGCATTGTTGTCTGTATCGTGTACCGCCCTCCAGGCCGATCTGCGCAAGAACACAAAGATCTTAATGAATATTTAATCAACACCACTGATCTCTTACGTAATAAGCACGATTACGGTCTGGTTTTTCTCGGAGATTTTAACGACTTTGATGTTTGTAATTTGGCATCTAGCCACAGTCTAAAACAAGTTGTTAAACAATCTACTACATTACAACTCTACATTAGATCTTATAGTTACAAATTTGTATAATTTGTATAATAGTCCGTCAATTAATGCACCTCTAGGTTAAAGTGATCACAACATTGTACAATGGCTACCTAGCTCAGGGAATAATAGGCCAGTTCCCACCTGTAAAATCTGTCAGGCGTCTAGTGCGCCGTTACCCTCGGTCTGGAATCGATGCCTTTGGGAGATGGATTACCACACACGACTGGTTTCCCGAGCTAGGCCCCAGTCCTTCTGTTGACGACCTTGCGATCTCTTTCACTACACAACTAACAGAGGTCATCGACCAGATCTTCCTAGCGAAAACCCTGAGATGTCACCAGTCGGACAAGCCATGGATAACCCCAGAAATCAAGTTGATGATCAAAGACCGACAGAAAGCTTTTCACAGTGGCAACATACCCATATGGCGAACGATGAAATACAAAGTCCAACAAGAAATCACAGCAAGGAAAAAGTCTTTCTATAAGAACAAGGTTCAGCATCTGAGGAAGGATGATTGTCGCAAGTGGTGGAACATTGTCAACAAAATGTCTGGTAGGTCTGTGAAATCTTCTCATTTCTCATTGGAGCGCGATGGTAGAACTATGAGTCAGCAGGAACTTGTTAACACCTTAAATGTTTCAGTTAATGCCGACATCCCTCCACTTGACGTAAGCATGCTGCCATCATTCCTCCCTGCTGCCGAATGTGTCCCTACCATCCAGTCCCACGAAGTCTGCAATAAACTGCTCGCAACTAAACCTTTCAAAGCTCATGGCCCAGATAATGTGCCGTGCCATATTGTGAAGGAGTTTGCCTATGAGTTAGCCGAGCCAGTTGCCACCATCTTGAATGCATCTCTTGCATCTGGCATTGTACCGGCAATCTGGAAAGCCTCCAACATTACACCCATCCTGAAGGTTCAACCACCCACCAACGAGGGCGACACTAGGCCCATTTCACTGACACCATGTTTGTCCAAGATCTTGGAAGATTTTGTCGTCACAAGGTTAATTGGAATACACATTATATTCGCAGATCAAGGCATGACACAGTTCCTGGGAGACCTGATGAACTATTTCATCTGCCTGAAATGCACAATGCTGAAGATTGTATACAAGTTGTAAGTGAGCAACAATGCCAGGATGTCTCAGAGAACTATCCAAACATCCAGGAAGCTGCAAATGAATATGAGGAGTATTTTAACTATGTTTTGGATGAATGTGGTCTGAGCCAACCTCACAACTGGAGGGAAGGTTTAGAGTTATACCATCTTCTCAAAAATCACGCAAATGACCAGTAACAATTACTCCCCAAATCAGGCAAAGTGTATTTTACTATTTTATTCCATCTAAAAGCAGACAGTTATAATTGTCAAAGGGAGACCTGCCGTATTCTAGGTACCTCTTCTACCTCATACCCAGGTTCTTATCTTCTCTGCTCTCCCACCATGAAAAGAACCCTGGTTTCCGCTGGTCACATGGCACCCAAAATCTGGGTGCTAACAAAATCGTATCGAAGGAAACATACAGCAAAAAATATAGTAGGATAACTAATCAATAATTTTGACACTGCCCATATTGACTTAAGAGAAATCTACCTCCCATCTCCTTCGATTAGATTTTGTTGGCACCCAGATTTTAAGAGCCACGTGACCAGCCGAAACCAGGTTTTTTCCATATCAGGAAATGAGCCGGCCCTCTAAGGGTTATGGGAAGGTGACAATTTCGAGAGGGCCTACCAGATCTTGTGTAAAAGTTAGACATGAAAACGAGGCCCGGAGGCCAATTTGTCATAATAATCCCACCATATTTGTTGATGGAAGATGGCTAATAAAGTCCAAACTACATATGGTAGAAGTACATTGTGTACGTATGTTGTTAAGCTTTTCATAAGCTTTCATTTGATGTATAGTTCAGGGTTCTGTGTCGTATGTAACTTTTTAAAATGTCAAAAATGTTTGCAACCACTACTTGTCGAGTAATAATATCGACTTCTCACAACTGTTGTAGAATTTTGAATATTGTTTTTAAAAGACTTAACGCACAAGTTTGAAACTGATATTAAACAGAAGATACTATAAAATGCTATTTGAGGTACAACTTTCAATTTTCTAGCTCGAGGGAAAGTATTTTAAAAATGATAAAACGTGCTGTTATTTTGGTCATGTTAAGGTTGTTTTGTTTACTTGAGAAATTCACCAAACTCAGATGAAGATAATAGGACGTTTTGCAATTTTTAAGTAAGAAGGAAAACCCCTACATGACACTATAGTTCAACCCTTTTTTATCAACCCTGAACTAATATCTATAAATATTATTTTAATTTGTCTAATCAATTAGTTATTTAAAATCTATTAAACTATTAGAAGCAATTTTTTCATACAAGATGCTTGCGCACGCAAGATTGTGCAAGATAAAAACTTTGTTACGTTACTTTCTCTGAAGACAACCCGAGTGCACAAGTCGAAACCTTAGAAGTTAAAATTAAAACATGGTGTAAACCTACAAACGTTTATGATTTAATTATGTATAGTATAATACAATGCTTTAATACATCAAGTCAACCAAGTTCGCAGAAGGTCCATTGTCCAACCAAAAGCATATAAATATAAGTTGATTATGGAGTTGAGAAGATAGTTGTCTTAAAAATGCATTATCGTCACAAGAGTCAGAACTGTTGGTAACATCAGTACACTAAAACAGTTTTCTTAAACTATAATATTGAAAAACTTTAAATACATGTAGCTCACTAAATTTGTACGTAACTTTTACTTTTTAAACGTAATATTTGAAAACTCTTAGTTAGTAAACTCACAAACTGTAAGTTTATTTATAGGAACTGAATATGAACGGTATAGTTAATATATATTGCAGTATATAAAATAAAAGTTACTATGTTTATTGAAGCCAAAATTAAGTCCTTGCTTTAAACATTTGCAAAGGTCCCACCCTTGCAATATGCTAGTAAAAACAGCTCTCTAAACTGCTCGCTATTTATCATGTGCGCAACTGGCAATGTTAAAACTCTACCACAGGCTCCAACGATGGGGAAACAAATGGTATGATTCGGGTTGCGCACCATACAATCATGATCAAAATTGACAGAAACTTCCAGAGATTCTCCATTCAGTGGAATGTGTTGTTGTCCTGTAAGCCATCCTAGAACACCTGCAGGGGTAAGATCTGCCATTTGAAATTGAGAATTCTCTTCAGTTGATTCTCTATCACCTGGCACTTGTTCTGTAGGATCTTCTGCATCCCAGGCTATTGCTTCAGAGTACCCACAAATAGATTCATCTTCAAGTGTGATTAAAAAGTCTTGAAGATTATCCATTATACTTTCTTCAAGAGGGCGTTTGGATGTGCCTTCGGTTGAATAGTGTGGATGCATCAAGGAAAACAAGTAATTTGCATTCACTTTCTGATTTTCATTTCCTCTAACAAAAAGAGGTTTGGCGATTTCTGTGTGAGCTCTTACAGCTGCCAGAACACCACAAAGCTTCAATCCCTCTCCAAATTCTTTTAAGTATAGTAATCTTCTACCAATTATACTAACCATCATTGTTCCAATAATGTCATCTTTGTGGGCGTCGTTTATGATACCTGTGTATCCATTCTCAATAATGACATCTTGGTGGGATTGAACATCTGCCTTGATGTTCTCGAACAGCTGCTGATCATTTGCAATGAAATGCTTCTCCAGATCTAGATTGTTCATATCTATGTCTGGTTTGACAAGCATGTTGTATGCACTTTCCTCTAAGAAATATGGTGCTGGTCCACCCTGAACAATTGATGTCGCTGCCAGTTCACCACATGATCGAAAGTTGCCATTTTGAATGTTATACACTGAATCAACTGGGACACCATTAGGAAACATGACTGTTCCCATTTGTGGAACTGCATCTGCTAGAAATTCCTTTGACATCGCCCCTGAATCTATCCCATTTTCTCCTATATATTTGACACGAACGAGCTTCTGGGGGGATGTCTTTTTGCACTCACGTTGCCACAGTGACAATAATCTATGAAACGTAGCTCCCCTCCTTGTTACTAGAAAGAATTGACTTGTGGTATCTACATTTTCTTCCAGATTATTTATCAAACTGGGAAGGTCGGTGGGATGGAAAGCGCATGAACTTTGTTGAAGTGGTACACTATAATCTTCCTCAATTGTGATGGTGGGAATTGTGGGCTTGCTGTCTAGTTGAAATTGAATTTCTCTTGCTAGTGTCTCATCGCCGTTGACCTGTTCTTGGACTTCTTTGGTATGTTGAATACTGATATTCCCATCTTGACTACTGCTGTCGGAATGTGCTTCAATACCATCATTATTGAAGTATTCCTTGATTGCTCGTGATTTCTTGCTGCAGGATGGACCATTTTCTGCATCTTCGTCACTTTGATAGAAGTCGCTTCTTGTACACAAATGAAGTATTATCTTGTTGTAGTCCCTACCGAGTTCTTCCCGATATCTTTTCAATGTGAAGAATTCCTTACGTGTCCCCGGAACAAACAGGGCTTCTTTCCCATCTTCTAAAAGTAGCATATAATCTTCTTCCTCATAACAATCACTGTGAAATGCTTTCCACTTGTTGACAGCACTGTTAAGAATTTCAGCATAAGGGGCAGTATTAGAGACAGTCAATCGCATTCTCTTTCCTCGTTTTTGCTTTAGCTTCCGGTCTTTCAAGTTCCATTCATACAGCGCAATAATGATATCGCAATTGCCATCTGGGGACTTCTCTTTTTTTAAAACAAGATATTTCCATTGTTTACCTTTAGCTTTATTAAACTCATTGAACGATTTAACCTTTTTCTTAGCCTTTTCATTTGGAACAGCATCTGCAAAAAAAATAAAACCATTTTCAGTCACTATTAATTGTGAAGTACCTGTATACTTAAGAAAAATGGAAATTTCAAAATACAGTTTTCATTATTAGTTAGAAGATATATTATATGTTAACTTGGACATAGACAACTTGCATGATGTGGTATTTAACTACCAAATGCTTTGCCATCATCCCGGGTAAAATAGATAGTGAATAGCTGGAAAGCATTTGGGTAATTGTATTTAAATAAGTAAAAATATCTCATCATGAAATGTTCTTCGAGCTATTTTACTCAGCGTCTTTGTTGAAACATAATTGCATGCAGGGAATGAGTCCGTTCTCATAGATGTTTCACTGTAATAATAATAATAATAATAATAATAATAAATACTCTTCATGTATAATAATACAGATAATACCATTTTTATATAATGTTTAATGATTATTGCGTTCGACGAAGGAGAATGCATTCTAATCTTGCATGTTATGGGTTAATTGTGCTTTACAGCTAAAAGAAATCAAGATAAAATCTTTCCCCTTTTTGAATAAATTACCGCATTAGGCTTTGGGACTGACACAGGAGCAGTGGATACGATGTTAGCAGAATGATGCTAGACATTTTCTATAGCATAGAGGATCAAATAAATCAAGGCTATCAAGCTAAGGCGAACTACGGTAATCATATGGCGCGTTTATAATGTCAAAATTCAATGACCACTTGAACGCCATACATCTAAATTCGAACAACATTTACTCGAAACGAGCAAGCCTCGCGAAGTTATAAATTTTCCATTACTTTTGCCAAATCGAACTTCACGTTTGCAATATTTCTGAATTGAACGATTTACAGGTATCTGGCGGTCAAATTTCAAATCGAACAAACGAACGGGAACTACCCAGTGACGAAGCTGATCTGAATATGTAAATCGTTTCAAATTTTGCATAGCATGACCAGTCGCTACTGAATATACCTTCTAAATGCTAATATTAAAACAACATACGGAAATCATGCAGGATGATGTCACCATTGTCAAAAACATTGAGGTTACAGTGTCTCCTTCACTGATGCTGTAATATATTTATTAGCTTTATTTATTTTCATAATTCGTTACAGCATAATTTTATGTTTGTAAACCAATCTTCATTCACCATTTACTGGTCCACATGCGTCGAACGCACTTACATACATGTAATCTTTGATTACTCCTAGTAATAGAATAATTATGTGTTAAAAATTCATGACTTTTCCTAAAATTGATCAGGGAACATTTTTCCGCATCGGTGGTACAATCGTACCAGGTTACCATGGTAACCACGTTTTTGATAACGTACAGCAATGATTTCACATTTCTGTCTTAACTTTGTCTTTTTGGCATTATTTCTTAATTCCATATGATTCCATAATTTTTTTGCTATGGAAAACCACTTTATGACATCACAAATCAAATATGGCAGATCAGAAACCATTCAAATAAAAAAAAATAGTCAAATATTACAGACATTCATGTCGGTCATGTAATATTTTTACATATGTCATCAGTTAGATGACACTGCCAAAATTTAAAATATTTTTTGATGTTCTATAGGCCTACCAAATTCACTCAATAGCTTTAATATTTTCGGATATTAGCTACAGCACATCCCCCCCCCCCCAACCCGAGAAGACAAAAAAGCCCAGTATAGATAGGGTTAATTCGTAAAATAACGAACTAGAATAACAGACACTGTATGTACTGTATTGAGCATCAATTATCCATAATGATATTGCAAGTAAATTTTTTTTTGAAATAACATATACAATACCAGATAAGAGAATCATTTGTATATTTTTCTATTTGAAATCTCACATAAAACCTACACTAACTTTACATAAAACTAAGAAAAAAATACAAATACCTTTCACTTTATAGCTGGATTTACCACCATTATTAACATCATTACCAGACTCTTGAATTTCTGATTTTTTTTGAGCTATAAAATGTTGAAAGGCGATTTTTTAAGGATGCACATTTTACCCTCTCTGACACATTTTGTAATGTAACAAAAGAAATGGCTTAAAAACTATTTTCATTATTATTAATACAGGAGGGGAGGGCTGGTAAGAAATTGGGGGTCACACATTTCTGAACAAATATTTTAGGGGGGATGTAACAATTTTTTGATGTTTGAGGGGGGAGGTTGCATACTGTATATTTTACATAATTTTGTTACTATTAACAGTAAGAAAAATAGCCCATTCCACACTTTTTTAATAGAACAATTTTATTATTGCTGATTTTTTATTAAATACTATCAAAATGGGCCCTTTTTAAATCATAAACAAACATCAACTATTATTTATATAACTGTTTCATGACAAATGCAATGTTTTCATCAGACACTTGTATGAACACCCATGTATGTTATTATTATAATCTACACTCAGACAGGATTGTAATTAAAATCATTGTTATAAATGGAAAAAGCAAAATATTAATTTTTTGAAAATGTATGGAAAGAGGTGTGTGTGTAAACATTTCAAACTGTAATCAAGGGGGACTATATGTTTTTCTATGTATGTATATGTTTTATTCCTTTTTCTATTCCTTACACGCCCCCTTCTGTATTAATAATGAATGGTCCTTAATCTAACATCAACACCTACTGTAGGTTGTAAATCACTTGAACCTTCAATCCAAGCGGAAAGCAGCATGCACCTAGATCAACAGTCATACTATTGGGTAAACATTATTACCCTTGTCTATGGTTTCTTGGTATTTGTCAAAAGCATTAAGATTGAGAATATAAAATTATTATCTAATGACACTTTCCCTGGCTAAAATACCCCCCTTTGGAAGAGACAAAGTATAAAATGCCAGCCATACACACCTCACCTGGATTTGACTGATGCAAAACACACATATAAAATAATTTGTGCGTTTTTTGGTTATTATTTTACTCCCATGTTCAATCTCTTATACAAGCCTGTTTAAGGGCCAGTCACTACAAAACACAAGTTTACATACACATTTTTGTAGGCCAGGGGGGGGCGGCTGCTAACAAAAAATGTAGCAGTCAAATTTTATATTGAAAATATCTAAAGTAAACGAATGTATTTAACAAGCAATTCACTCTCCTCTACTCTGAAGTCTCGGAATATTACATGCCACTCACCAATTCCACATTTCGAGCAAAAATTGGCGTCTTCTGGCGTTTTTCCTCCACATGTTCGACAAAACATGCTTAAAACGAGCCAAACCACGTGTCAAATTATGTTCCCATAACTCAAAAAATCACAATAAATTGCGTTATCTGCCTTGCATACTTACATACGAAGTAGTCAATTGTATTTAATATGCTACCGCTGACCGTCGCGAATTGGAATTAAGTGTCGTGAATTGGAATTAAGTGTCGCGAATTGGAATTAAGTGTAGTGAATTGGAATTTAAGTGTCGCGAATTGGAATTTAGTGTTGCGAATTAGAATTAAGTGTCGCGAATTGGAATTAAGTGTCGTGAATTGGAATTAAGTGTCGTGAATTGGAATTCGGTGTTAGTAATTGTATTAAGGTTTTCTTTTAATTTGACGTGTTGCACTTGTGGGCCACCGTAGATACTTTCATTAGTGATCACTGTATAATATTTTGCGTGGTAAAGGCTGGAGTCCCGAAAATGCCAGCGCGTGTTTGCGAATCAAGATCGTATGACAAGTACGTCAAAGAAGTTTTTATACAAGACCTCTCAAATGTCCCGTGGAACATTATTGATACAGCAGTTTGCGTTGATGACGCGGTGCACTTATGGGAGCGTTTATTTACTGATGTTGCTGATATTCATGCCCAGTCAAAAAGCGGAGGACGAAGGGTCATTCAACACCCTGGATAACAAATACGTTAGTGGAAATTCGCCGTGACCGTAATTATCATGAAAAGAAATCTCGACAAACAAATTCACAGTACCACTGGAGTATGTATAGGAAACTAAGGAACTATGTAAATCGTGAGGAAAGACGACTTAAATCTGAATATTTTTGCAATCTCATTAACGAGAACAAATCGGACAGTGCACTCATGTGGAAAAATTTGAAACAAGTACTACCAAATTCAAAGTGTGTCATTGGTGTTCAGGCAATTAACTCCAAGAATAAACGTTTTACCAAACTTGAAGATATTGTTGAAATTTTCAACAAGCACTTCTCGACCGTTGGTCAAAAATTGGGTAAAATGTTTAGTAATGTTATTGATGATGAACAGTTTCCATTGAAAACTGACCTGGAATTTACCCTAAACTTTGTCTCTGAAGAATTTGTCTCTACTCAACTTAACAATCTAAAGCCAAATAAATCAATAGGCTTAGACAAAATAAGTGCTAGATTGCTGAAAGATGCAACCAGTATCATAGCTCCTGTGATCAAGAACATCATAAACCTTTCCTTTGAAAGTGGAAAACTGATAACTGTGATAACTACAGGCCTATCTCCGTGTTACCAATGATAAGTAAAATAATTGAGCGTGCTGTTCACAGCCAATTATATGAATATTTAAATCACAACAAATTATTGTACACAAGACAATATGGTTTTCGGCAAAAGAGATCAACTGCAAGTGCATTACTTCAATTCTCGGACGAAGTTTTAAATGGTATGGAACATGGAAAGGTGATGGGGGTTGTATATTTGGATTTGCGCAAGGTATTTGATACCGTTAACCACCGTATCCTATTGCTTAAACTACAATCTCTGGGCGCTGACAGTGCATCAGTGACATGGTTCAGGTCCTATCTGATGAATCGGAGGCAGCAAACAGCTATAGGAAATACCATCTCCTCCGTGAGACAGGTCAATATTGGAGTACCTCAGGGCAGTGTACTTGGACCACTGTTTTTCTTGGTGTACATCAACGACCTTGCTAAATGTTTAAAAAACTCCCAGGCCTCGCCGTTTGCTGATGATGCGGCAATTTATTGTTCTGCTTCCTCCTCAGCAGATCTTCAACGCAAGTTAAATGGAGACCTTAATTTAGTCAAAAACTGGTTAAATAAACATAAACTTACCCTAAATGTGAGAAAATCGAATTTCATGATTATGGGAGGAACTCAAAGACTAAATAGTTTTGGTCAAATAAGTTTAGTCATAAATTAGGGAGGATCCTCTTGAACAAGTGGATAAATTTAAATACTTAGGTATTATTATTAATGAAAACCTTACTTGGACCGATCATATTGAGCATATACAAAATAAGGTAGCAAAGAGATTGGGTTCTGGCACGAGTTAGACACTTACTCCCAAAGAAGACTAGAGTAATTGTTTTTAATTCATTAATTTTACCCTTACTAGATTATGGAGATATTGTATGGGGAGATAGGTATAATACTACTCTCATGGATCGCTTGCAGGTATTACACAATAAGGGTGCTAAGTTGATACTTGATAAGCCAAGCTACTCCTCTAGTACCGAGGCTTTAAATTGCCTTCGTTGGAAGACACTTGCAGATAGGAGAAAGTTCCATCGGGCCTGTTTTGTCTATAAATCTTTAAATAATTGCATCATTTTAAATTTAACAAGATTTCTAGATGTGAAGTTCACTCTTATAACACAAGAAATAGGTTACAAAAAGATTTACCTCTGTGTAAAACAAATTGGGGCCAGTGTAAGTCTGATTTTTTATTTATTAACGAATGGAATAATCTACCAGAATCATTGACTTCTGTAAGTTCCTTAAACACTTTCAAATGTAATTATTAGATTTGTCATTACTTTCATTTATCTATCTCTGTACTAAAGATTAGATTAATTTGGATAATTTGGACATTGTAATCTTGTTGTTTTTGTAATTTCTTGGAGGTCCCTCATGAAAAGCACCTATGGTGATGAGGTTTCCTCATTAAATATTTTTGGAAAAAAATAATAAATTATGACGATTGAGTGTTTCGACTTTATGTACTGATTATTTTTTGTATATGCTTATTGGGATACCAGTACTTGGTGAAGTGGAAGGGCTATAGCTCCTTCGAGAATACCTGGGAACCAGAACATCTTTCAAGAGCGTCCTTAAGGTACATTACTTAGCTTAATAGCTTATTCAGACTACTGCTACAACCATGGCTACTATTAACTAAGATCCAGCAAGCTTGGATTTATTGAGTTCAGCATTTAAAACACTGAGTATGTCTTTTCACCGGATGGACGGACGAGCGTCTTTGCGCTTTAATTCTCAGGAATTGAATTGAAGACACGAGAGCTTCTTTGAAGATATATCTTCACACATTTTGTAACTGGAATTAGGAATAAGCACCAATTTATGGATATAACATTTGAATACTTCCTTAGGTATTTTGAAAACCCTGATCCACCTATTTCTGTCATCGAAGAGAGTGTTGACCGGTTGAGAAGGGAGGTCATTGATGCTCTTAAACATAAATGGCCTGAACAGAACAGAAGTTAAGCATGGAGTTCTGGCACGATGTTTACAAGTTCTTGTTTGGTGGTAAATGGAAAGCTGGAGAGCAAAGGAACTGGACATTGTTTGAGGAGCAAGATTTTTCTGCATGCAAGCTGCCCCAAATATGGAATTACTGCCTCGATGAACATGGAGATGGAGTGCGATTTCCGGTTAAGATGAGGGCATTTCTTGGCAGCTCACCGAATAATTTACTGAAAAAATTTCAGTTCATTTTATTAAAGTCCCTTCATCTTCTTGACAATATTGTCAGAATGTTTTTGTTGTTTGTGTGTATTGGAATTATAATTATATTCATTATAACAATTGTTAATAGTTTAATGTAATGTTGAATAAACTTGCAGCAGTGTTTTATCAGGTTTAAAACCATGAGGGCGTACCTGAGCGGTTTTTAACCTGATAAACACGCACTGTGAGTTTGTTGAACAGCTTAAAAGTCGAATATTATATTAAATCATGTACTTGCATCTAGAGGCTTCAGTGGCCTTGTTGTCAGAGCGACTGCCTCCCACCTCTGCAGTCAAGAGTTTGAATCCTATGTTCGGACATTTGATCACACGCAGAAAGAGTTTGTCAACACACTGCTGAAAGTCGTGAGTTTTCCCCGGGTGCTCTGGTTTTCTCCCACTTGGAAGTTGACAGTGTGGGTTCGGATAAATAGTTAGGAAAAACAATGATAACAAAAAACTGTAAACATAAATAGTTAAGGTTGATTAGTTAAGGTTCGAGGTAAAATATATAATTATAAATGTAAAGTGCTTTGAGACGTCATGTATAAAGCACTATATAAAAAAATAGATATTATTATTACTGTATATAATAAAAAAGTGTAAGTTCATTAGTATTCGTCAATAAGTTAAAACTTATTGACGATTACTAATAATATATATAATTATATAATAATATATATAATTAATAAGTAATAATATATATAATTAAATGTATATGTTAAATTTAAAAATCTGATTAAAAATTCAGGAGGACAACACATGTTCACATTTAGGTCCCATTGTCTGCTTTCACAAAGGAGAATATCCTTGGCAGCATCCCACTTGTTTGATTTTTGAAATAAAATTATCTTGGCATCGTCATTGTTTTACTCAACAGCTTGTCCAGTGAACTTCTTAATGCAACCATGTTCTTGGATAAAAAGTGGAACATGGTAACACATCATGGTGGCAACCGTCCCTTATTTAACGATGCTTACTTTATCTTTACAACGGATTTCTCATGTTGTTCCTGGTCTAGCAGTCCAATAAGATTGTCGTAACTTCCCTGTGGAGTTTTTGGAACGTAATATTATATCCCGTGATTTTTATTTTGGATTATTTAATTGATCATTTGGCCTGTCTACATCTTGGAGTTGGTGATTTTCTGTATCTGTCATTTTTTTATTTTCCTGAGCACTTGGTGAGCTAAAAACCTCCCTGTCTATTTGGTTTTGGTACTCTTTCCTGCTGTTGAACTATTTCTTCCAAACAATCAGTGAATTTTGGAATTATCTAACGTTTTGGTGTTTTGACCGTTGGCTTGTATTAACGCATCTGACGTTTCCTAGCAACAGCTAAATTTGAATTTCTTCGCCTTTCCAAACAAAGTAGTTAGATATCTGGTTAAGAGTCTACACTTAAATACGCCGGCGCGACAGCATGGGGCTCAATCATTTCATTTTCAGCTACCGGAGTTTTTGGCTAATTCTTTATTTATTTCTGGCCCTAGGTGATGTACTTGGCTATAATAAGTATAAAAGAGTTAATGAATCAAGTACCTCCGACAGTCAAATGTTTTATATGTCAGAAGAATTTTCTACTTCACATTTACGTCTCAGTTTCCATAAAAACCGTTAAACCGCAGTCGCTGAATAGTTCGTCTGTTGCAATCCTAGGTCTTCGTCTGGTAATACATGCTTCAATTTCATCTATTTTAATTATTCTGTCTGGTGATGTAGAAACTAACCCTGGACCCTCCTCCATAACACCTCCACATTCGTCCAGGAAAAGCAACATAAAATCAAGCAGAATACCATTGAAATGCCTCCTTCTTAACGCCCGCAGTTTAAAAAGCCAGCATATACAAGGCACGGAAATTAATAACAACATTCATCGCTTTCAAGATTTAGTTTATTCTGAAAACAGTGAAATTGTATGTGTAAATGAAACCTGGCTAAATAAAGATATTATGAACTGTGAGATTCTTGACCAATGTTACAACATTTTCAGAAAAGACAGAGATGGTAGAGGTGGCGGTGTACTTGTTGCAATTAAAAACGATTCGTTCACAAGCGTACGCGAAATTCCTACGAATTGTAATGTTGAAATTGTGTCAGTTGAAGTTACGACGGCTTCAAATTCAAAACTATTAGTCTGTTCGTGCTATAGACCTCCAAATTCAAATGATAATTGGCTTGACGAATTTAACAACTTTCTTGTTGAGATTCGCGATCATTATAATGACATCATAATTGCAGGTGACTTTAATTTTCCAAGTCTCCAATGGCGAAACACAGGAACGGAAAGCGCATTTTCTGAACTAATAAATGATTTTTTGTTATCGCAAGTAAATACTTATCCCACAAGAGGCAACAATATTCTAGATCTTATCATCACCAGCGCACCTGAAAAAGTGAACATCCGCGAAATTCTTTCTCCAACCGTGTCAGGAATTATTACTGACCACAATTCTATCACATTCGACATACTGATGAGTCCACTTTTGCCCCCAAAAATCAACAGAATAGTATACGACTACCATCGAGCAGATAATGGTCTTCGTAGAGCTCTTGAAAGTCAAAACCTCTCACAAATTATTTCACAAAACGGCGATATAAACAAAGACTGGTCGAGCTGGAAAAACACATTTCTCTCTACTGTTAATTCCTATATCCCAATGAAAAAAATTAAAAGCAACAAAAACCCACCTTGGCTTAAAGGAGAGGTACTCCATTTGATTAAAAAGAAAGAAACAGTCTGACGTAGACTCTCCAGTTCTCCAACAACATTCCTGCTTGACAAATACAAAGAACTGAGATCGAAAGTCAAGCGACTACTCAAAGAAAGTCGTGACGGTTACTATAATTCTCTTGACCAAAGTCTACAATTAAACCCAAAACGTTTCTGGAAATTATTTAAATTAAAAGTGAAATCAAGTATTATCCCCCACGCTGTAAAAAATGGTTCTAACGTTGCCAACAACCCGTATAACATCGCTAACATGTTTAATCGTTACTTCGCATCAGTATTCACTAAAGATTTCAACCCGGATCTGTCACCTGCAGACCACATCAACAATACTCCCCAACCAACCACGTCTGACAATTTCTCTGAAAACATTAACAATATAACTGTATCTGAAAGTCAAGTCATTACCGCGCTAAATTCCTTAGATCCCGAAAAAGCATTAGGACCAGATGGAATCCCAGGCCGAGTATTAAAATAATTATCTTTCCAAATTGCACCTTCTCTCTGCCGCTTGTTCAATAAATCACTCAGTCTTGGTGTCATCCCAAACGAGTGGAAATTAGCCAACGTCGTCCCTGTCTACAAAAAAGGACAAAAACAACTAGTAGAAAATTACAGACCTATTTCCCTACTGTGCATTATCTCCAAAGTGTTGGAACGGTGTGTACTAAACCACATCAGGAGCTACCTGGTAAATATTATCAATGGATGCCAGCACGGTTTCATTCCAGGCAAATCCTGCACAACCCAACTTATCCAAACTCTAGACACAATTGGAAGGCATCTAGATCAAGGAAAGCAGATTGACGTAGTATACCTTGACATGTCCAAAGCTTTTGACAAAGTAAGTCACAAGAAAATCATCGAAAAACTTCATCACTTTGGATTTCACGGCAACCTCCTTTCCTGGTTCCAAGCATACCTCACAGACCGTCAACAACAAGTCACAGTTCTTGGAACAACATCTCCGCCTCTACCAGTGACTTCTGGCGTGCCACAGGGATCCATCAATGACCTTCCAGACACGGTAACATCATCAACTATAGCAACCTTTGCTGATGATACAAAATTGTTTAAATGTATCTCAAGTGAAGCAGACTACACTCTACTACAACAGGACTTGCATAGTGTCAACGAATGGTCACTGTCTTCGAATCTTGCATTTAACAAGTCTAAATGCAAGGTTCAGACAGTGTCAAGAAAAAAGAAACTCGTCACGATTCCATACTCCATGGACAACACCAAACTCGAACACTGTTCACAGGAACGAGACCTTGGAGTATGGATCTCCTCTGACCTAACGTGGAAAAAGCAGGTTCACTCACAAGCATCCAAAGCTAACAGCATCCTGGGATACGTGAGGAGAACAAGTAAAAATATTAACGCCATCTCTACCAGACGTACCATCTACCTAGCAATTGTCCGTTCACATCTTGGATATGCGACGCAAGTTTGGGCCCCTCAAACTGTAGAACTGATTAAAACAACCGAACGAGTTCAACGTCGTGCTACAAAATATATTCTCAGTCTTCCATTCAAAAGTGAAACTACTTACAAGAACAGACTAATTGAAACAAACTTACTTCCTCTAACATACTGGCACGAATATTTAGACATGGTATTTTTCTTTAAATTAATCAACGGAATTGTTAAATTTGACAAAACTACTCTTCCTAAGACAACCAATCCTAGTAGACCCACCAGATCACAACAGAAATCCGAAGGAAACACCTTCAGTGAGGGATTTTACAGGACGTGTACATATGGTCGTTCGTACATGATACGAGCTACAAGAATATGGAACAAGCTGCCGCAAGAAATAACTTGAAGCAATTATATATCCACTTTCAAAATTAGACTAAATAAATATTACCACTGTGCCCTACTCTCTACATACAACCATGAAGACCCGCGTACATGGAAGACAATTTGTGTTAAGTGTAACTCTGTCCGTACTCTTTGGGTATCCCCTACGTGTTGCTTTTAGATATCTTCTAACTTATGAGAAGCTAATTTCTGTATTATTTGAGGCAATTAAGTTTTATATCATATTATTTTTATTATCTTTGAATTATATAATATATATATATATATATATATGTGTGTATGTATGTATGTATGTGTGTATATGTATATATATATTCAGTAATCATATATGTTAAAACGGATCCGCAGTAATTGGCAATTGCTGTTGCGGCTTTCCTAGCCTTGTAACTAATTTTAGATTTATTGATCTATAATATCACGTATTATTCAAGGCAAAGTTAAATAAAATAAAATTGCATGTAAGGTGTTACCCTAGCCCTGGTGTAGCCAGGTCTAACACTCCTTAAGCTACAAAATAATTCAATCCACTTTTTGCCTTTGCTGAAAATTGTCCTGGATGAATCACTGGTCAACTTGTAAAACAATCATAATAATCTTTCAAGTCATTCCATATTTTAGTTACAGTTTCACATGTATCCGTATAGAGATAATTATGCAATTTATTTTGCAGCTTTTTCAACAGGATTTTCCAACAAGACTGGTATACTCCAAAATTTTGCTTCTTGAGCCATCAGCATTTTTCTTGAACCGAACTGAAAATGTCACACCAAATTCATTGACATCTTCCACTAACTTATTTAATAGACGTCCAATAGGTTCTGTCTTTTTTTTTAACCAAAGTCCTCGATTGCATCCCTTCCAATGATTTCATCAATGACATTTTCAAGTAGTCGGTCTGTCACCCTTAGGAAAAGGTGCAATTCATCAGGTACCACATGATTTAGCTCTATATCAACCAGAGGGGCATGAATACATCCAAAATTACTGTTTTTGGACTGGAACAGGCTTTTGATTTGTAACAAAGTCCTCTTTTGGGGCTCCTCATTGTAGAAAATTAAAGGCTTTGTTGTATCCCATCTGTCCTTTTTATGTATGTTGCACCATAAGCAAGAATAATTTGATGTGGCTGAATTTAAACCCATGACCGCAAGCAAAAATTTCAAATCACCACCTAGAAAGATCTTTAATTTGACTTCTTTACCATCAATTAAAATAAATCCTTGTTGAATAAGTTCATTAATCTCTTGGAAGAAAATAGGTAGTGAGGCTTGAAGAGTTTCATAATCTTCAGGACCATTAAGTTCTATTATTCTTTGACAACATGACATTTTCTTCAAGTTGAAGTACAAAGGAAAATATCATAAAATTGGTGGTCCGTGTCATTCGGGCACCATCTCCACTTCTCTTCACTTGAATTGGTTTTTCCTGCAGCTCAGGATTTTTAGCTAATAGATCTTTCACGTGATCTACAAGGGTGTGGATGAGATCAAGTTTTGCTACAGGACACTCCCCAAGGGTTCTGATCTCTATATGGTGTCTTATTTAATGCCACTCTTGACTGCTTTATGAGATATGATTTTGGCAATCCATCTGAAACCATTGATAGTTCATGGTAGGCCTCGTCACCAACACATAATTTGTCCAGAAGGAACAAAATGTCATCAACATTGTTCTTGTCGGCTCATATCTGGGACACCAGTGGATGCATCATAGTCCAGCAAGTGACTAGTCCCCTCTTCATCTTTGAGTGTGACATGTGAAAGTTCTAGACCAAAACTATTCAGAAACCACACTGTGCATTCTACCTTGCTTTTTAGAAGCTGGAGTTTTCTTAATTTTTGCTTCTTTCCAACTTCATGGAACTTTTTCCCTTGACATTTCAAGGCATCTCTCTTTGCAAGTGTTTCAATGTACAGGTAGATGTACCTCAAAAGCACCCGGTACCTCAAAAACACCAATTTAACATTTGTGCTTATATTTTGTTAAGTATCAAGATTGAAACCAAACTATGGTGTTTTTATATGCTTAATAATTGTACTTTCAGATACAAACCAAATATTCACTGTTGGAAGTGCAATGTAGTGAAAAAAAATTTATTTGGAACTCAAAATATGGTAAAAAAATGATGATTGTTTTGCTAAATCCAATGTAAATACATACCTGTAGAATATAAGTTTGCAATCTGAGTTTTTAGTGCAGCCCATATACACTATAAACAATAGCCAGTATTAAAAATCCACAATAAATCCTTTAAAAACTTGCAATTTGGAGTTAAAATGGAACAAAATTAGTTACTAAAAATTGGTGTTTTTGAGGTACATAAGCTAATATCAGAATGAAAATGAAAAAATGATCTACAGTTATGCTTGTCACTAAAATAAACTATCTATGAACAAAATATGAACTACATCTTTTTGTTATGAACAAAATATGACGTTTTTAACTGTCAAATGCACATTTCATCCCTCTTCATCTTGGTGACGATTCGGAAAAGGTTTTGTAGTTCTCCATAACATGGAACATCAAAATAGATTGAGCCTTTTGGGATAACCTCAAGAGGGCCAGCAATGATGTTGCTCAATTCGAATTGAAATTCATCAGGTGGAAGATGCTTTGGTGTGTCTTCTAATGTTATTCCAGACCCTGTCTTGGGCTTTAAACAACGCATCAAGATACTTTCAACTGCCCCATCTTCATCTACAAGAAATCGTCTGACGACTTGTGAAACGTATAAAGTTTCAGTACGTTTTCCTTGCCACACCACTCCATACCATTTACCCATGATATCTTTCTCTGCATATGGTGGGCTAAGACTTGACCAAGTAACTTGCATTTGTTTTTCAGCTGCCTTGACTGGATCTTCTTCAATAGCGATTTCCTCGTCATTTTCAATTGACGTAATGTCATCAATGTCGCTGTCCATTTTGCTGTCTGCCTCGTCTGATTCGCTGTCTGCCTCGTCTGATTCGCTGTCTGCCTCATCTTCCATTTCATCATCTTTATCAAAGTTTAAATGCTTTGAGATTTTTGAAGCTGCTGTAGGGATGATCATTTCAGGTCGTTTCCCATTGGTTTTACAGGCAGCTTTACTGCAAATTGAACGTAGGATGGAATGGCAAGAAGGGCATTCCTTTAGACGTAATGCAATGCACTTCTTTTCGCCACAAACACAGTTTTCTTTGCATCTAAAAAATTGTTGTCGCTCTTCTTCTTTCTGCTTAACCTTCTGTTCCACTGCCAACTTTTTCGAATCCTTTTTTTCTTTGATCTCCTTTACAAGCTTCAGGATATCTTGGCCATGCATCGATCCATGCACCTGGGTGACTCTTGTTGTTTCTTTTGACATCTTCGGCTTAACTTTTTCAATTGTCAATAGCCCTGGTATTTCTTGAAATATCAATTTTTGTAATTAATTATTACAAAAAGAATAAAAAAGAAAGATTTACAAACTGATACTACATTCTAGTAGTTTTATAACATAACAAACTTAATTTTGGTAAAGCATTAACTTTAGGTCTTCATGATTCAGTAAACAAAATATTGTAACTTAAATTAAAGCGGTTTTTCAACAACATTAAAATCAGTCATCGGTCACAGTTGAATTGAGCAAGTCAATGTAATTTACATATTTATTGACGGAAGTGCCTTTATAAGCGTATTCCACAATTGCAGCAACGGCCATGGAATCTCCACAGCAAATAATATCTTGTCTCTTAAATCCACCTGGCGATTTACATAACTAAGCGGAGCTTCGGTACTTAATTTCAGCTTCCAATCTATATTTCGTTTTCTATAATCGTCAATTACCTCACACATTTTGAGTTTCGCGCTCAAACACTACGCGAAATACATCTCGCAATCGCTCTCTTTCTCTCGAGAATAGCCTGTCTTGCTTCTATTGGCTGGAAGCTGGCTTTCGAAGTACAACATCTCAAACTCATTAATAATTCATGAGCAGAAATCAAAGGAAGTCAGCACCGAGACGGTGGTTTGGATATCGGAGGAAGAAATTACATAAATTAAGCCAACTTTCGCCTAGATTTTCTCTTAAAATACTGATTTGTTTGAGATGTAATATGAAACACTCGGAAGAGTGATTCATCAGGATATCCAAACACCTTGAAGTTTGTTAAAAAACCTCGGCTTCACCTCGGTTTTCAACAAACGTCTCTGTGTTTGGATATCCTGATGAAACACACTTCCTCGTGTTTCATATATTACAAGAAAATAAACAAAGAGAAAAAGAACCTTATATCGCTTGGCGTGCTCGTAGCTCAAATCGCCCGTTCCGACTTAATCGCCGCCTGCTGATTACTGAACACACTGCTAAAATAAGAAAGTTCAAAGGCATTGGGAACCGTGAATTCGTTATATACTAAGACATTTACGAGTTTTGTTGCCAGTTTGAACATTCTCAAATACATATCGAGCTCCGATCTTCGCATCGCCTGAGAGGAAATTAGTCTATTTGGTGGATTTGTACCGCGTGTTTACACGGATTACTATGGTTTATATAATAGAATGAGTCAAATCGGCAGCGAAAACACAGCGAGCGCTGGGAACCGCGACTACATCACGGTGAGCGAAATTTTTTTGTTACAACTCTTCCTTACTTGACTGTGTACATGAATCGAGCTCCAATACCAGGAAATATATGCGTCAAGTAGGAGCTATTTTAGATTTTACAATTTCAGTGTATTGTTGATTGGCTGCCATTTTGTATTTTGCACTTAATTATATGCAGGCGCTCCGCCATCTTGTCCCGAATTTCTGGTAATGAGTCGCTCAGACATTAATTTTATTGAGCTATAAAAACTAATTAAGCAAACGCAGATCAGTTACATAGGTAACTATTTATATGTTATATATATTTCAAAAAAGTTGATGAAAAAATTAAGAATTTTGGCATACTGTATGTAACTTGGCCTTTTCAATCAATCATTTACAGTATATATTTATAGTACAGAAAATGTACAATGTGAATAATTAATAAAATGAAAATATTAAATAGAATTAAGTGTTAATACAATTTATATAGCAATTAGTATTCGTATATAACAAGGAATTATGTAAATGTTTTTTAGTTAAGTTGGAATGTTGCAACTTGATGCTGTGCAACCTGTGTTAAGTTGTCAGCACTCTGAAAAACTCGAGCTCCAGACAGGACTCAAACCTGCGACGTTCTGAATGTTAGCCATACACTAACCATCGAGCCTGTAGAGTTTTTATTTTCTGAGTACTGACAGCTTAACACACCTTACAAACTTTATGTAAATGTTACTAAAAATGTTACTTGTTAATTGATTCATGTGAATATCCAAAATACTCAATATACTAAGTATTTAATATATACAATTATTACGATTTTATTTTAATATAATATTTATTCATTAAAGAACTTTAATAATTATGCATACAAACATAGTCAAACCAAAATATTCCACTGCCAAGGGACCTGGCCATGACCATTAAAATGTTCACAAAGTTTCTCTCTCACTTCTTCAGCCTTAATGGACTGTCTACCTTTTCTGCAGTTTGGAAAGGATGCAATGTTACTCTACATGTCATCTCTCCAATTACCATCTCTCACTGCACCATATTGATCCTCTCCATCAACAGATCCTGTGGCGATGTATCTATTGGGGACCGTATCTATTGGGGACCTTAGCTCTTAGAAAATTATGAAGTGTCAATGTAGCAAGAATTATTTTCACATAATTATCAGGTTTAATACACCCTAAACCTGCTTGATAGTACTCCAAAAACATTCTCACTGACCTACCTCCCTCGTGAAAGCCTGTAATTAAATATCCTTTTCTCATCATTAAGACCTGTTGTGAAAAAGGCTTCATCACATATGTCTCCAGAGGAAAAGCATCATCACCAGCAAGGAAGTATGGAAATGGCTATTGCAATCAGTATTCAAGATGGTGAAGGAAGTGCCTTAGGTTCACAAAGGTTACGGTTATTGTTGACCAGCTTTTCCCAGAATACAGTGTTTTTCATCACACCACTGTCACTTATTCTACCCTGACATCCAACTTCAGCAAATATAAAATTGTAGTTGGCATCAACAACAGCCATTAGCACAATGCTGTAGTAGCCCTTATAGTTGTAAAACACAGAGCTAGTATTTTGTGGATGAAGAATTCGGACATGTTTACCATCAGCAGCACCAACACAATGTGGAAGCTGCCATTTTTCTTCAAATCCATCTGCTATTGCCATATTCTTTCACTCTTCTTTATCAGGGAAATGTAAATATTCATCTTTCAGGCTATCGTATATGGCTTGGCATACCTCTGGAACAATGAGGGCAATAGCAGAGACGTAAATCCTGAATAGCACTGTGTCTGGTTGCTATTAATAACTCAAAATGCGGACAAACAAACCAAATTTGACTCAAATTATTGCAAATGAGCTATTTCTTTTGTTATGGCCGCAAGAATTATGGGTAAATGCGGACAAACATGGATACTGATGTCATCTGTAGAAAGTGCTATTGGTATTGCAAGCTTGAATAACTCTCCCATGGCCAAGAATCTTAATGTCAAAGCCAGTCTTTCTCCAGATGGTATTGCTTCCCTCATGTTCATATCTGTACGTGCAAATTTAGTTTCCACTTTGGCCAACAAACTCAAAAGCAATGTTTATGATCGATGAGTGATGAAAGTTTATTGCAGCTATAGTTTACAAATAAAATAATATTTACGTTATAATAAAATGTGCAAATATTATGATAAGAAATACAAAGTACCACCTTTTTAAAGATTAAATAGTGTTTAAGAAAGGAAGTTTAAGTTATAAACCGCGGATAAACAACAAACATACCTCAAATGTTGACGTATCCAACGATAATGTTCCAGGTCTTTGAGACGCAATTCCTCCATTAGTTGCCGAAAAACACAGCGTTCGTTCCTCTTTAGTCCATATCGATCTCCCCCTCCTTTTTCTCCTCCGTTTTAGGAGTAATGCAGTACTTAAACGAATAAAGCCTACTAACATCCATAATCCATATTTGTTTACAAAATTTGCGACTTTTCATGTTTTGAAAAGAGCTCGCACCAGGCCTAACTATTGACCCTCGGACGCATACGATTAAGTTGTGTGGATAGCTTGGTCAAGGATGGCGTAAGCAAGTCGTATACGACAATCGTATGCAAAAATCGTTCGATGGGCCATTATGCAAAGCAAGCACAAGCGCAATAACGCCTATTATCAAGAGAATAAAGCGAATCTTAAATGTTCCAAAGTAAGCTACAATTTTAAAATAGAAGTAAAAAATGAAGATGAAGCGCACTTCACTGCGATACAAAAAGATATCGGGCTAATTAGCCATTCAATACAAGCACACTACAGGACAATAGTATTTCTCCAAGCAATACCGATGTAATGGCAGCCCTAAAAAAATGGTGGATGCATCAAAATATATGAAAATGAAACTATCTCTGTGTTGCAAAATTATGCATTTTCTTCTCTGGATCAACATGTTAGACCACCGGAAGTGATGTTGACCACCGGATGTGTGTTCCTGGATACTCCTTTCTGCATAACGACCGCAATATTTCTAATAGCCACAAGGTTAAACGCGGCGGAGTTATTGCTTTTATTAATAAAACCTTGTCATCTTCTAGGATGTCATCTTCTAGGACCTTGAAAGTTCTAATATCGAAATTCGTTCAGCTCAATCCAAACCAATAGTATTTTTTGTTTATCGTGCTCCAGATGACCCGGAGCAATGTCGATGAATGGCATACTGAATTACCTACATCAATTAACAGTGCTCATGGTGAAAAGAAATCTATTGTTCTACAGGGAGAATTTAATGTTGACATTTTGAATCAAGGATCATGCGAATGTGTTGAATTTCTTGATGCTGAGTGTGACTTACTTCAACTAATAGATGAGTCAATCCATGTCACTGACCGTGGTAAGTAATAGGCAAGAAAATAGCAAGGCAAGAAAATAGCCAGGCGACATCTGGGAATACGCTTGCAAGTTTAATGAATATACTCCGATTAAATTCTCCTATGTCTGACCTGTGTCCTGGCCCGTTTGCTTGTACGTCTCCTACATCTGACCCATCTCCTTGCCCATCTCCTTTGTCTGGCCAGTCTCCGGATGCATCTCCTTGTCTGTCTCCTGAACCGTCTACCGAATTTATCATGTAATTTAAAGAATACCTCATAAAAAGAAAGGGCAGAGGGGACTGTGGGTGTCCTATATTATGTCACACTTCCCAACAAAACGGCTCCATTTGCTACATGTCAACAGCAGGTGCCTTGACACATCATATTGAAGTTTGCCACATTAAAAACAAAAAAGGATTCCCCTGCAAATGAAGGAAAATGGTTAATATTCACTTCAACATCTATCAGCCCAGATGGAGTCTCTTCCAGGCAACCTGAAATATAGATTTATATCATTAAAACGATTGTGTATGTTAATGGTGGCGATTAATTTACCAGGCTTAATTTTGGCAACAGTCGCGGGAATAATGACCAGGGGCCCCACACTTGCAACAATTTCTGGGTCATTGTGAAGATACTCTCTGTGGTGTTCTCGGCTCTTCTTGTATGACAGCTATAGTCTGGGCCAGCTTATGAAGGCCCGTTCTGGTCAAAAATATTGAAATTATTTTCTCTAACTTCGATAATTTTTATTGGGGTAACCCTTTCTTTTATATGACCTGAATAATGTTTTGACCACTATAGCATTTTTTTAGCTCTATTGAATACATTTACACATCTACAGAGTAATTAATTTTTACATGGTGTAATTAATTTGTACATGGTGTAATTAATTTTTACATAGTGTAATTAATTTTTGGTGCCAAAATACCAAGGAGTCAATATGGCGGCGAGATGGAAATACGAAGTGATTGTCTGAGAAATGGACGAATTTACCTGGAACAGCATCTCACAGATAACGAGAAATGCTATTCAGGAAATTGACAGGATAGCTCAGCTGGTTTCAACTCCAGTTCCCGTTTCAAATTCAAGCGACAACCATCCCTCATCATCAAACGACGTTAGAGCTGTTGCTGATAAAAGATAAAAGCTCAGTTTCCTGATGATTGTAAAAGTATTGACTTTGAATTTGTTAAGAACTGTTATGGTCGTCCCAACATTAGCAAGTGGAGTAAAAATCGATGCAAACATTTTAACGAAGTCGATATCATCAGCAGGTACAATTTATGTACGCTTGTTTGTGGATGAAAGCCCTCTTACTTCTGTCAATTTACCAGTCAATGAACCTATCGATCTGACAGCAGAAGACGAGTTGAAAGAGATAAATGACGTCACTCAACTGGTAGTGAAAGATTGTATAAATTACCAAAACCCTGCAGAAATCTTACGATACCTACAAAGTAAAGTTCTAACTGGAAGGTAGTTGGACATAGTTGACCCAGCACAAGAAATTACAGGAGACAAATTTTATTGTCGTAGATCGAGATAACTTGCTTGTGACGTGCTTTAATGAAGTATCCAGTATTAGTAATCTCAGGAATCCATTGGAGGTGAAGTTTACTGATGAAGATGCTGATGACTATGGTGGCCCTCGAAAGGAATTCTTTCGCTTAATGTTGATTGCCATCAAAGAAAAATACTTTGATGGAGGCATGAGACTAGATGTAGCTGATGATTACCTAAAGTGTGGTGTTATTATTGGATTAAGTGTTTTGAAGAATGGAAGCATCCCACAGTTCCTTTCTGAGGAAATCCTGCAAGAGTTGATTGACAGCCAAAGTCCTTCCCCCTGTGTTTTAAAGTTTCGAGAAGGGTTGAAAAAGGTAGGCATTTATCAAGTAATGTCAGCACTCCCAATATTTTATACGACTACTCTTTTGCAAGTGAATACTTTGGAATGATGTAACATACAGTAATGTTATCTCTGAACAGTCTTTGACTTGTGTTACTATTTTTTGCATGAATTGAGATCAGATTTTAAACTGTTATTAATTTAAGTTTATAAATTTAAAACTGAAACATTATACCTATTTGAACTATATACTTGTCAGAAATTTGTCACTTAGCTATGCACGATAACCATGGATAAAAATTATAGCAATACTTACACCACCCAACAGGGTGACATAATTATACCTCTGTCCTATACACAAGGCACAGAATAGGAAATGAACAGAAGGGCCACTCGGGGGTACGACGTGTCCTCGTTTTTTTAGTGCGCATGCGTTGGGTCCGCCATCTTCCTAGCCAGTAAACCGCAGCCAGTTCAGCAGTAAACAACATGGAGAAATACGGAGTTGAGACAATAAAACGGCTATAACTCGAGAAAGACCTGCCCGATTTTCATTCCACGACCACTGACTAAAGAAATGGTAAGCACTAATATTACTTTTGGTTAGAATATCTAAAAGAAAAAATTTATCGAGGCATTTAGCTAATACATTGCAGTCATCTATGCGCTAGCTTGCCGACGGGAGCACATTTAATTTGTTATTTTTGCGATAATATTTTTTGTTTAAAAACTTCATGGTTCTGTGTGTTGATTTTATTTATTCATACAGAGTTTTATATCTTTGTATCAGACTTCTGGCTCAAGTCACTCTTGGAAATAAAACATTAAACCTTGTTGGCAGCATGTTGCGTGCAAATATTAAATATTTACTGTTGAGTATTGGCTTTGTATCATTTTATTTTTTGTTGTTACTTTAGAAATTATCCGGCTGTGTTAGAACTGGTCGTTATTGGGCATCAGTAGCACCTTTTAACTTGTTAACCTGAAAAGCTACACTTTTTATATCATTGACTGTTGATTCTTACAGAAATGGCAAGCAAGATTAGGACCACTTTGTTTGTGCAGATCCAAATGTTTCTGATCCTTCAGTTCGAGCTTTAGTTTACAATAATTCTGGATGTTTATAAAACTGGAAGACATTGAGTGTTTTTGAATTGTTGTTGTATATCATTATTTTGTACTATATACCAAAGGCAATGGCATATATTTTGTGATAATAATATAGATTTATATAAATTTCTAAATTGGTACCTGTATTTACTTGTTTTATTAATGATTAACACTTATTATATTGTAATAAGTTGCAAGATAAATTTGAAAGAATATCAATCTATATGCTTGCATATTTTCAAATAGTATAATAATATTTAAAGCTTTTGCTCTTACCTGTGATGTATTATGTGCAAAGGTCTTCAATATATCCAAACTGTTTTTTTCAAATAAATGTGTAAAGGTACGTTGCTGCACTTTTACAGAAACTTAATGTACATGTACCCTGGCTCTGTAGTTTTAGCCATTTATCTCCACTGACAGGTTTTTTTTAAACTGAAATCATGAGATGTGATAGAGTTTCATGGGATATGGTGGAACCCTTTATCTTGTAATTAAAATACTTGCCCAAAAACAAGCAAGAGAACTGAAAGTGTAAAAAAATAGTGAAAAGCTCAAAAATAATAAATTGCATAGCTTAAGCTGTTCTAAAGGGATAATAAAATACCCCAACCAATCCCAAACTTATTCATGCCAACAACAATGTGTGAATATAGAAATTTGTATAGAAAAGCTTGTTTCCAAGATGGTGTGTTTTTGCTGCTTCTAAAAACAATCAAATACAAAAATAGTTGATCCTGAAAATAAAATAAAAGGGCAACGTGGATGTTTTGTTTAGCTGTTAACTACTTAAACAGGAAACATTCTCATGAATCTCATCCAGGACTTAGTTTTCCCAATGTTATCTCAGTGTAATCCAGTCAAAGCAACACACTATTGTCAGTTTGAAGCAATATTATTTTTTAGGAGACAACCTACATACATTCACATGTATGGTGACGACACTACAATATATTTAACTGGCAAGGATCCAGACTCAGTAGTCACCGACCTCAATAAAGTCTTGTGTAAATTACAAGACTGGTGCACCCAAAATCTTCTAACTCCACATGCAGATACCTTTATTGGCCCTTTACAATGAATTAAATTAGGGAGTAGCTATATCAAACATGTTGATTCAGCCAGATGTCTTGGTATGGAAATTTACCATAGGCTAAAGTGTAACGTGCACGTTACCGAGGTCTTTCTCGCAAAAACTTAATCTTCTAAGATCTCTTAAAGAGTGAGTGTCAGGGTAGTGCTTTGGGCGCTTGTGTTTTTGTTTTCATACGAATTGATTGCAGTGCATCGCATCGTTAGAACTATAATTTGCATGTGAACTCTAGATTTATTTGGAAATGTTGAAATTGGAGTCCTATCCTGACTTCGGGGCGTTATGAAGTTAATGTTCAAGACAATTTGAACAGTTGCGGTTCGCTTGTTTGTGAACTACTGCGGGCCGCGCGCAACGCCGTTTCTGAAGAACAAGCTGGCCCAGATGGCCTTTAGTTACTGAATCTTTGCAAATTCAAATGAACAAAACGTCAGAAGAAACAAAATATATTTCTTTACTAGTCACTCATCAAACACTTCCATTCGCAAACTTATTCGCGCTGTTTCAGCATCATAACCCGGCCTAACACGCTTCGGAGGCGAAGCGCTCGTAGCAGCTTCTATGCATCGAAAACATTACTATAGTAAATGATCAATTTTACGAAAAATATCACAATAATTGATCACTCAGGTATATTTACTTCTTAGAAAACTTGAAAATGGATAATTTATAAGAAGGATTGATCAAATATCGACGGATTCCGTTTGTGAACTGAAATAGGCGTTCCATAAAATGGCCGCCAAGAAGAAAACAAGCGCGCAAAGCACTACCCTGACACTTACTCTTTAAAGCGGACTTCTACTTCAAGGTAATATTACCATCATTACCTACGGCCTTGGCATATGGGGTTCATGCGGGAAAACCTTATTTGACAAGCAAGAAAGGATTCATGTAAGGGCTGCCAAATCTATATATGGTTTAGAGTGGCATACACCAACAGAATTCGTCCTAAATAAAACGAAGTGGTATACAATCAAGGATATGTATTCGCAGAGACTGTTACACCTGGCATTTAATACCCTGGGTGCCAGAGGTTCTTCCGTGTTCTTATTTATTAAATTTAACAGTAACTACAACTTAAGAAGAAAACTGACATTAGTATTACCCAAGCCTAGATCAGACTACTTAAAGAGGTCTATTAGTATTACTTACAGTATCAAGCAGCTTTTTTATGGAATTCTTTGGACAATAACACAAGAGCCATTGACAACATTAACATTTTTAAGCAAGCAATTAAAAAGTTACAGTTGTAACATATTTTTAGTATAATTATTTAACAATAGGTTAACAAATTGGTTCTTGTAATGATAAGATTATTATACAAGATAGATTTATATCTATTTATATCCACGACCACATCAGCTACGCGACACACGACCACATCAACCTTTTTTATCATGTTTAAATAAATGCTTATAATAATAATACTGAACAAAAAAGAAAAAAGACTATGCTCTCCAACAATCTAAAAAATTGTTTAAATTCCAAGACAAAATCTACATTATTAATCCTAATCCAGCAGCCCAAGTTGGTCAGAAACGAACATGACATGTACAATACTTTAAAATCACAAGTGTTCAACTTGCACAACAACTCTGCCTCTGCTGCCACACAACCTGGATGATTACAGAAAGTTACTGTGCTACTTCAAAAGTTTTGGATGGCTCCATGCTTCAGCAACACTTTACTTGGAGAGTTGGAGTACATTAACAACTTGAAGATGCCTTCATAGCAAACTTCTCCATATATACCAAGAGTGCCTGTAAAAATATCCTGAGGAAATTGCAGAGTATTCCTGTTACGTTCCAAAGTTGTCCTGAATTCCCTCTTGTTTTCCTGCAAAAGTTATTTTTACGATTGAGCATTCATTTACACAGTTTGAAGTTTGCGAATCGCAACTTTTCATATGCAAAAAAAAGACAGTAAATATATTGAACATTTGTAAGTAAAGAACAACGTAAAATCCGTGGTTTACATAACATTTATATCACTTATTACCTTAGCCTAGCTTACTTAGGAAAGAAAAATTATGATTGCTGGACCTTGAATATATTTTATCAAACAAAAAACTTGCCCTGAGAGTGAGCGTGCGAGAAATTGAGAAAAGCGACAAAAATTGTGCCCCATAAAATTACGCGTTTAAAATGTGTTAATTTACTTTCCAACGAAATAAAATAGAAAAACTTACCTCTCTTTTGGATATTAAAGCCGTGGTTTAAAAAACATCGACCAAAATTTTGAGATATACCTGTTGCAATCATCCAACCTCGGTTTTCGCTCTATTGTTTACTGTTGAACTGGCTAGGAAGATGGCTGGCGGCCGAGATGCGCGAGGCGACATGCGCGAGGACGACATGCGCGAGGACAAAAACATCAAAGGTTCCAATGCGAGTGGCCCTTCTGTTCATTTCCTATTCTGTGCACAAGGCATTCATATGGCAAACTATGCTTGTTTACATGGTTAAGTGACAAATTCTGACAACTATATTCCTCTAAATTTAGGTCAAACTAGCTTTGATAGTTTGCTTTATTTTCATGAATTGTTGGTGAATTGTTATATTGGGAAAATAAAAAAATCACAAGAAAAAATGTTTATGTCAAGGGTAGATCCAGTATCATATTATAGATCCAGTCCAGGTGGTGCATCAGTATACATTACATACCTTCTTTCTATGCCTGTCTACTCTGTTGGTGCTGATTTTCTCAGGGGGTGGTGCTGGAGACTGCAAGGGGTGCACACCCCAGCAAATCCATCTATGGTTTGTGTAATATTTGTTCAGATACTTCTGTATTACATTTACTATGCAGTTGGATCGAATATAAATCTTTATTAAAGCAAACATATATGCATATTTGATGGTTTTATGAAATATTTAGATTCTTAACTCTGTATAAACTTTATGAAATCATAGCCTTCACCAAGAAATTTCAGTAATGTAATGTAATGTTTATTTATATAGCGCTAATCCCTTTAGCCCTTAGCGCTTTACAATGAAGATAAATAAAATAATTACAACATGCTTAAAGAACTCCTAACTATTAATAATTTACAAGTAGAAAAGTAACGTTCAATAATTAAAATGGATACTTAATAATAAGCTAAATTAAACAAGTGTGTTTTAAGTCTATTCTTAAAAGTTTCTTTAGGTATGGTGGGATCTCTTAGATGGTCTGGTAAAGAATTCCATAATATGTTACTGAGAAGGCTCGCTTGCGATAACCTATCAGTTTGTATGGTTCAGATTCGAGATAATGTTTCGATGAAGACCGCAATTAACGCTTGGGCACATATGGGCGAATGAGATCTTTCAAATAAGATGGTGCGATATCATTCGTACACTTGAAGACTAGTAAGAGGATTTTATACTGTATCCTATGCTCCCACAGGTAGCCAATGTAAGTCCTTTAATGTAGGTGTTATGTGCTCATGTCTGTGTATCGAGCTGACTAATCTGGATGCAGAGGTTTGGACAGATTGGAGTTTTTGGATCATGTGTTTCGGTAGACCAAAAAATAAACAATTACAAAAGTCTAGCTTGGATGTAATAAATGCATGTATCAAGGTTTCAGCTGAGTGTGACGAGATATGCTTTCTTATACGACACAGATTACGTAGTGTCAGAAATGCAGATTTACAGATATTGTTTATATGGCATTCCATGGACATGAACGAGTCGAAAGTTACACCAATATTTCTAGCAGTGTCCGAAGGTTGAATAGTTTCATCGCAAATGGAGATAGAAGTAATAGTTGGTGGAGTGCGATGTCGGGCACATAAGACCATGAGCTCTGTTTTGTCTCTGTTCATTTTCAGCATGTTCTGTGTCATCCACTGGTCGATATCCCGAGTACACGCTTCAATCAGAGATACAGATAGATCGGCTTCATGTAACTCTGAGGTCTTGAAAGAAATGTAAATTTGGGTATCGTCGGCATAAAGATGAAATTGCATATTATGTTGGCGAATAATATCCGCAAGTGGTGCAGTATACAAGAGAAAGAGCATGGGGCCCAATACTGATCCCTGAGGAAGACTAAAAGGCAAATCATGTATTTGGGATGTGCCACCATTCACATTCACAAACTGCTTTCTTCCTGACAAATAGGAAGTAAACCAGTGAAGGACATTGCCTTTGAATCCGAATCTACTGGACAGTCTTGAAAGTAAGATGGTGTGATCAATCGTGTCAAAGGCTGCTGATAGGTCTAGTAGTAATAGAATCACTGATTGATGATTGTCTATTGCCTTTAGAATGTCGTTATGGACCCGAACTAAGGCAGTTTCAGTGCTATGATGTTGTTTATATGCAGATTGGAGTATTTCACCTAAGTTATTTTCATTGACATAAGTGTTCATCTGACTAGCAACAGTTCTTTCAATAGCTTTGGTCATAAATTTAAGTTGGATATAGATCGAAAGTTTCCAAACTCCTCATGGTCAAGAGATGGTTTTTTCAGCCGTGGGTCCAATATAGCAATTTTCAGGCTTGGCGGTATACTTCACTATTAATCAAGGATAAGTTGACAGTTTTGGTTAAAACAGGCAGCAGTATATCAAAACAAATCCTGAAAACAGATGCAGGTATCGGGTCTAGACTGCAAGATTTTGATGCTGTGGGTAAGATAAGTTCAGCTAATTGGTCTTCCGTCACTAGGGAAAACTTTGAGAACTCTGTAGGTAAAGAAAATCTATTATCATCCAAATCGGTGATTGATTGTCCAGAAAGTGTGTTGTTTAATCAAATCAGATCGAATCTTTGTAATCTTATTAACAAAGAAGTCAGCGAAGTCATGGATCTATGGATGGGTAGAGCTTTTCAGTTGTCCTATTTAACATTTTATCCACGGTCTTAAATAACGTCTTTTGATCTAATTTATGTCCATCGATGACTTCCAGTAAGGGGTTGAGGCAAATTTTTGAAATTGAATGGAAATGAAATGGCATTTCACACTTATTACCGTAACTCATCGAGGAGCAAGGATGCAGCTTAGCACCCCACATTTTTCTGTATCATCTTGCCTGCCTTATGTCACACAAAATTTGTCTTGCCAAAAATGTCCCCCTGGATAAAATTTCTCCCCCCCTCAAGAACACAGCCAGCATTGTATCAGATGTTTACATATTATGTTGGTACAGTATATCATATTTGTTCTAAATCTAAACAGTTGATTCTTGGTAGATACACACACATGGTGTAGACAGTATAAGTGCAAATTGTTCAATGGATCAAGAATGCCATCCATTTCCATGGAATTAAATAACCTTGAATAAAAGCACAAAACCCCTGCATATACATCTCTGAGTTATTTCTACCCTGAAATTATGCACAGATGACCCAGTAATAATGCTTCCTCTGTTCGAGCATAAATTGAGCTACTTGAAAATTTGCCATCCCATAATCACACCCCATAGATTTCTGTACCCTGTTCGAATAGTTCCAGAACACATTCAGCTTTGTTATTGTTACAACATCTGCAGGAAATCAGTAAGCGAGAAAAACCATCAATACAAACATGGATGATAAGTTTGTGACAACCATCAAAATGCCAAAGAGAGTTCGGTGTGGGCACACTGTACTTCCTGCGGTGTATTACAAGTCTCCATCTAAGGGCAGTACCAACTGGATCTACAGTACCAGTCAGAAGTAACCTAACACTGCGGTTGCGGTGAGGTAGCGGTGGAGATGCGGTGAGGTAGCGGTGGAGATGCGGTGAGGTTGCGGTTAGGTTGCGGTCTACACATCTAACCGCAATGGTCAACTAAACGCTTTGGGTTCCGAGTTCATCCGACCAAAAGCAGAAAGCACATGATGCGGACGTCAATTAACTTGCCGTATCAAGTTCAAAACAAAGGAAATTATTAACTAGTAATCATTGGAGTAGTTTTGAAGTCATTCTTATTAGTCTCTGTATTCTGCATACAATGTATAACGATTTCGTGGTTGAACTCCTAACAACGACGACGATGACGACGTTGGTACAAATGCACAAAGCCTGTTATGTTTGAATTTCTCAAATAACGTTAACAATAATATCTCCCGAAACAGTCTTACTAAATAACTATTAATGCGTGAAAGCATTTTAGGAGAAGAAAATTTAACGGGCATCTTGATACGATTATGTTATTACTGTTGTGTTTCAAGCCGTTTATTTATTTTACCGTTTATTATTTTTCGCAACAGCATGTTTTGCTATCGCATGTTTCTTAAACTCATGGTATATTATATTATACTCATCCCGTTTCAGACGTCGAACTTATCATGTGTCGAACCTAGATACATGATAAATTCGATGTTTGAAATTAAAGTTGCACTTTGATCGATATATCTGACCAAAGCGGTCGAACTTAATATTGCGGTCGATCTTATCACGTGCATATAATGCGGTCCATTGACAGGTTTCAAAACTCCAAACCGTACTTCGTTAAAAATATTGTTTGATGAACTACATCATTGGCATTGCTTGTAACTGATTGCTCTTATGTGAACTATAAGATAACGTAAAAAACCTCAAGTTAAGCCAGAGCTTTTGACATGTGTATTCAGTCAATTTCCGTTAGTTATTCGGCACCTGGCGCTTTGGCCACGGTGTTTGAGCATGCCTGGAGACTGGCAGGCGCTCTTATTGTAAAGACTTAAAACTGTGAGTAATTCTCTAATAACTAATACCGCCATGCAATATATACTATAAAATCATGAGGTAATTCTCTAATAACTAATACCGCCATGCAATATATACTATAAAATCATGAGGGAGTACACAACTTTTCAAAGAGAGTGACCCGTGAGTGACCGGACAAGTAAACAAATCAACGAGTGTCCGATTTATTTTGTCAGGCTAAACTGGCCTAGAACTGCCAGAAGATGGTCACCATTAACAACTTCATTAACCACTTTTGCAGTCTGCGTAGACATAGAGCCCAACTTTATCACTTTACCTGAAAATTGATATTGAGCAATCGAAGCGTGCGGTCACTCAAAGTGCTTCAGTTTTGTTTCAAGCGTGGCAAACCACGCCACGTGTCAACAGTGGCAAAGCAGGCCAAATGCATGTCAACAGTGCAAGTAGCGAAGCAGGCAAGTGTCCTTTTTAGTAAAAAAGTAGAGTGCTGCGTAGACAGTGTTTTGAATATATAGCAAAGTGAAAAGGTGGTAAACTGCCAAGAATTTAGTGACGAAATACTGACGTTTCGAGTGGAGTTCTTCATCAGAGTAGCCCTTGGTCGAGCGGAGCCCTTTTTGTCGTCTGTGGCAATAGCGAGTCTCGGAATAGAAAATTTCATGAATACATTTTATCAAAAATCCCAAAATTTCTCTTCATGTTTCCCTGAGAATTATTGTGAAACAGAGCTTGGAATGCTTCGCATGAACGGACCCACCACGGAGTCGCAGCGTTTATATCACCATCTAGTAATATATTTTATCTGCAGCACAGGCTTAGGTTACTTCTGAGCGGTATTGTACCCTTCAAATGTATTGGCTTACTCTCCTGCGCTGTACACAAATTAGGTTTGGGGTTAGGACTATGTTTTAAATTTGGGATATTTATATGAAACATCTGCTAAAATTTTGCTAAAAATATAATTTTTGTTCCTATAGAATCCTATAGCAATTCCTATAGGAAAGTTTGTTCCTATAAGATCCTATAGGAATTCCTATATGATGGGAATTTTCCTATAGGAATTCCGATTCAAATTCCTATAGGATCCTATAGCATTTTTTCGTAAGGGTCACCTTTAAGCGATAGGCGAAGGACCCTCACTTTCTTCTCGTCATCGGTGATTTCTTTTACAACGAAATATGACTCAACTTGTCAAATATGGCTTGTTATCTCAGTCTTGTCACTGTCATCCCACTGTGCCAGACCGCCTGAAACCATCTTTGAATGGATATCCCAGTAAAACGAATTTGTACGATCGAATCAACTAATACACGAAAATATTATATGTAAAATCTAGTTTAGTAATCGCTCTGTTAACTCACGGTTTCGCTGTTATCTGGCTGTCAGCATGGATTTCCGTAACCCCCAAGCAAATACACCAACATTGAACACGTTGAACACGAATAACAAGAATATATATTTGTTTCTTTTTCAAAACCCGACAAGTGTCCCAGGCCCTCTCTCCACAGTCTCCTGTCTCTACACGCATTTCTCCCATTATTATCACTCCTATCAAGAGTCTCAAAAGCAATGGCACATATACATTGCAGCACGTCATTTCAAACGATAACATAATCACCAAAAACACGTATAAATGAAATGACATTAATATTTTATTAAGTATCGCCCTCTTAAACACGGAGCGATCGTATAACGACAAGCTCCTCCCCCTTTGAGATGTGTGAGGTTTGAAATTACAAAATGGCTGGCGCTTCCAAACCGTAAACGCAAATACGCACGAATATAGCAGAGATATAATGCGTTTATTAAATATAATTTTGCATATTCGCTCCTTTGTGTTTTGTAATGTCACCGTGAAGTGGATAGAAAAATAAACTCCCAATGAGCCCCATGACTACATAGTTCACACGATTCTATACAATGACTTACGTATTTGACGGCCATCAAGGTCAGACAAGTTTAGCATATGCCATGTGTCATATGCATTGGATGGGATAAAACGATGCTTCAAACACTCATTAATAATTCATGAGGAAAAGACAAGAAAATCACCACCGTATCGTTGTTTTAAATGTGATAAAGATTCGTCCTGATTTAGATAAACTTTATCTTTGATTTTCTCGGCTTAGACAACATCGATTTTCAAAATTACTACGCCAATGAACTTATCAAATGGGTCGTGTTTGAAGCCGTTTAATAAAGTCGCAGCACGTGTTTTATCAGATCTAAAACACTCGGGCTACGCCCTCGTCTTTTAAATCTGATAAAACACTGCTGCTCGTTTATTAAACAATACATAACCAGGGGCGGATCCAGCCCAAAATCTGACTGTTGCAAATTTGTTAAGTGTATTTTTTGAGAGGGGTACGGGGGCATTCCCCCCCGGAAAATTTTGAAATCTAGAACCTCTCTAACGCGATTTCCCGCAATCTGAGCGCACATTTACAGCTAATTTTGCATCAAGAACGGTTCGAATTTTCCGCAAAAACAAAGAATCAAATATAATTTAGAGTAACATTTCATGTTATCTTATATTTATGAAAAAAACACACTAAACACTGTCAACAATATCAAACTATTTGTGCAAAGCATAACAATAGTACTGTATCGATTGACCAACTTACCTGCCCTTACTGTACTTTTATACCTGCTCTTCCACGTCACACAAAAAATTTATGCAAGGTAGATGCTTAATAATTTTTTTTCTGTACAAAACAGTTATACTAATTTACTAGGCAGCAACCCCACTAAGACATATGCTTTTAAAGAAATGATGGTTGTACAGAAGCACAAAATTGAGGAGCTTTCACTGCACAGGTACAGAATAATCAGTTTCAAATCATCAGCTTGGTGCTGCAACAGCAGCATAGTAGCAAGGGAAGATATTTAATTTAAAATCATCATGATACAGCAGCATGAGGATGCAGTATTTAGGAAAGTTATTTACATGTAGTTCAAAATCATCTTGATACAGCAGCAGAATGACAGTTAGGAAAGTTATTTAATTGAAAATCATCTTGATACAGCAGCAGAATAGCAGTTATATACAACAGCCAAATAGTGGTCAGTAAGCAAAAGCAGTTCAAAATCTTCTTAAGACAGTGGTTAGGAGAAAAAACCAGTTCAAAGTCATTAATATAGTACAGCAGTCAAATACACTGTAGTGATCAGGAGGGAAAGCAATTCAAAATCATCTTGAGACAGCTGCTCAGCCAAAAAGTGGTTGGGCAGAAAAAGCAGCTCAAAATCATCTTAGTACAGCAGCCAAATAGTGGTAAGGAACATGTTCATTTGAATAAAAATTAACAATATATACTGTAGCTTAATAGAAACATAGCATAGCCAACAACATTCTTTCTCAAGACTACAACAACCTGGACAAGCAACTTCACACATCTAAGGAAGTTTAATGGAACTTGATAGTGACATGAGACATAGAAATGAGGAAAATTGGCAGAAGCATTATTGTGAGCTTCTGCAACAATAGCCTTTATTGGATCTTCTTTTGTCAAATGTTTGAGTGCATTATTTGACAAATACATAGACAAATACATAGCAAATGCATTTCCTTTGTGATGAAATAATTATAATAATAATAATAATAACATGCAGCTATAATTTGACTGGTTAATAATTGGTCATTGAGCTAGTTAATAAAAACATTGCTGCTATCAATCAAGGACCTGCCTATAAATGCACCTTTATTGTGCTGCTGCTCAACCAAATGGATGTAAGGAATATATAATAGAGAGCATTCAGGTAAATATGACATAGACCTCTTTCATAATGGCACCCAAATTAAATATTCTTTTATATTCATTTAAATTAGCCTTTAAGACCTTGTTCGTGTGTCTGTAACATACAGTATAAAAGAATATTTAGACTGACCGCACATTATAAAAGAGCTCTACAGTGCAATAGAACAGGCATTAGACAGACAATTGCCATCTCCCGCAGTTCTAGAGGTGGTTTAAAGAGATTGATATACCTGTAAGCACATTAGGCCCAATTCTGGTCAACTTGTATTAATTTATAGCAATGGAATAGTGAACACACAAGGCCGGTCTGAGGTCTGGCTGGCCTCGTGTAAACAATACACCCAACATTAATAATTATTGCTAGAACTATCAGTTTATACAAACTGAAAAGGTAATTTTAACGAACTGTAGTAAGGTACTAAACAAAACTTGCTTTTGGACTATTAAACAAAGACCATTCATTTCTGACATTAATAATATTATTATATTAAAGACATATGTTCTCCAATCTGGCAAGCCACAAATTACGAACAGATGAAAACATATTCAATATAAACTAATTAGCGTAATATGTATTATTCATGAGCCGGCAGGCTTACATTGTCTGTACCTTTTTGTCCTTTATACTGGGTCGTGATTTGAAGACCGGCGGACAATTTCCTGGCTGTGTCGAAACTGCAACTTCGAAAAGTAATAAGTACGATAATCGACGTCCTTCTTGTTAAATTTACTTGTGAGAAGTTGTTCGCAATGGTGTACAATAACATCCATCTTCAACAGTTGTTGTAAAACGTTGGAAGCCATTGTGATTGAACAAAGGCTGAAAATGGACGAACGTTGGTAGCAAACCATATCACATCATCGGAAAGTTAATAGCGATTGCTAGCTATTGCGACATCTGTTGCAAACTGTTGCAAAATCCTGTGTTGTGATTGGTTTGCAACACAAAACGCGTCGTGCAACATGCTATATTTAGCGCAACTGTTGCAGTCGGCAATCGTCGACGCGCCTTTAGCGCGATGCTAGAATGGCTAGAGTAAAAACCTAGCCTGCGTGCAGGCTTGGACTCTCCCGGAAGCTGGAGACCACAGGCGTTTTTTAGGCGAGAAGGGCGCGGGCGGTTGGGGCGAACAAGCATTTCAGGCTATGGAATCGCGGGTTTGGGCGCGCCACCAATGATCCGGTAAGTGTCTGGTAACTAAAGTATGATACATCATGATTCGCGCCGCAAATGAGGCCACGCAGTTTTGAAAAACGTGAGTCCGTGACTGTGAATTGGTATTGCATTTAAATTTCTAATTTAATTACAATTTCCTCTGCAAATTCTGACTGTTGCAAGAGCAACAGTTGCAACACCCTAGATCCGCCCCTGATAACTATCCTATTTAAGAAACTATCAGCATCTTTTTCATCCTAACAGCTACAGGATTGTTTTTGTAAGAACGTCTAACCGCCTATGGTTTGAAAATCTGTATGGCTTCAAATTATCGTTTAAGCCAATTAAAAACAAGAGAAGCATTATCGTTTAAGCCAATTGAACTAATAGAAGCCAGTAGAAAGCTAGCCTGCAAAGCAGGTGTTGGGGGAGGAGCTGTTCTGAACTATTCAAAAATTCGTATTAAACAGGGTACGAATTAGGGATTCAAAACCGCTTTGGCAGCAAATTTGCCAGCAAAACGAGTCAATTAACATCATTCTGCATCTTTCAATCATTTCATACTCATGCAGACTGACAGTGACAAGAAGATAAACAGACAAATATGCTATATACAAATATTAATGTTAGAACATAAACAAGAAAGTCAAACTCCTGAAAAATTAAAATAGTTCAGTAATTATGAAGTTATTCATCATCAGAGCCAGAAGAGTCACTTTCAAAATCCGACATGCAGTAGCAGCAGTACTAGACTTTACCACATCTACGGAGGTTAGCCATATTGGCAAATAAAAAACTGAACATTTTTAGTCACGCACGTAGTTCCCATTCCAGTCTCTCAGACTCTCACTTGCTGTTTCCCACGTTGTATATTTAAAGCGCCACCAGAAAAATTGGGGGTGTTTTTAATTTCACTCGTCTCTTATTATTTAACTCATACCAATTGGTTGGTTTTATAGGAGGTTGTTCACATGTTATAAGTTTTATGCTTCGCATTTTCCCGTTTTTTCTTGAATTTTGCTTCGCAAAATACCGAAAATGCTTCGCAAATTGCGAAGTGCGAACCGCTAATTCGTACTCTGTTAAATTTGATCATATTAATTCCTTCTTTGTTTTGCGAAATCTGTTACATTTGTGGGTATATTTTGATGTAAGTACTAACTATAATCTCACCTTCAAGGTTTAACATCAGCAGATGTCCAAAAAAATGGCTGGCCTATATACCTATTATGGTAGGGAGATAGGAAAGGAAAAAGCTAGTATGAGTAGTGGTAAACTACCCATGATCTATATAACAGTAAATGGCTTTTTTCCACCTTCTCCATTTCCTAAGAGATAATATCACCCACAGGAAAACAGTGTACCATTCCAATTAATGCTATTGTTATTGAGGAGTCTCAACCTGACCAGGAAAGTGCATCAGGGACATCTCAAACCCTAGGCCCAGTAGAAGGTGTCAGACTGCAGCTGTCACATTGTACAAAAGAGGAAGATGGAGATGGAAGATGAGTTGTTAGCTTCTTGTTTACAAGGGCTAAAACACAAGCCTCAGCCACCAATCTCATCTGATCAACGTTTTGGTCAGTATGTTGGTCAGTATGTTGGTCAACAACTACAAAAAGTACCCGAGGGATATCAAAAAGAGTTGTTGAAACTGGAGGTTCAACAACTTATTGTAAAAGCCATGCATACCCATTCCTCAAGATTAGTGCTTACTGAGCTTGATGAAAACATTATTGTATGAAACATGAATTATGTATATATGTAGAAACATTTGATTGAATTTACAAAAATGTTTTGATGTTTTTTCAAAAAGCCAGCTTACATACAATATATATGGTAATTGTTATCATTAAAAGATCAAATACATGCAGGCAAAATTGTATATATTGCATGCAATGTACAGTTGATATTTTTACCTTGTTATTGCATGCCAAGTTGCCATTTAATACATGCAAAATTGTTATTGCATACGTGTTCAGATGTAATACATACATGCATAGCTATAGCTGTATTGCATGTTCAGATGAAATAGCGATCATATGGAAACCATGCTTTAAGGCGGATTTGCAGTCCTTGCATGAAGCAACTTGCTGTTGGAAAGTTTGAACTATTTTTTATTTGTGGCAAGTACTCGCAGTAAATATAACCAATCAAAGCAAATTATGTCAACATTTCAAAGCATTAGTAATTCATGGCAATATTTTGACAAGCTTCGATCGATATTCGATAGGATGTAGTTGGTACAAGCTCACACGTCAGTTGGTTGAAATGAGCTTACACCCTAAGATATACAGAGATACCTATTATATAGAAAGCTTCCATCATGCTATCCTGGTGTATGCAGCGAAAATAAATAATTTCAGTGATAAAATCTATAATATGAGGATCAATCTTGCTTGTTTAGACTGCGTATGTGCAAACTGAATCATAGTAATTTGTGTAACAGTGATGTTCTAAATAACTGAATAGTTTAACTAATTATCGTTTATGTAGAACTAGAAAGCATTACCAGAGTATCAAGAGACCAGACAGAGTAGCACCCTACTGAGTCCTGAAAGTTCTTTCATTTCAAGGACGATATATGGGAAACCTTTCACACTTTTAACTGGTGACATTTGATCACAGCTACTCATAATTCTGACCTATTTGTAATCAATGTATAGTAATTATTATATGCATACTAGTATAACACCTTTGTCACTAAATTTTTCAATTTCCACTCTGTTATGGTAGTAGGTAAACGACCCTTGTACGGTATATCGGAAGAGTTTAATTGGCCAGCGTTCGCTAACATTCGAAACAACACAATTCGGTAGAACTTCTCTAACATCATCTATGAATAGCCCAAGCTCATTCTTGCGATCGATGTTGAGGGTTGTTCCATAGTCGCTTCTTTTTCAACATTTTATAATACTCCTTGTAGTCCTTGTAACGTTTTGTTATATTGCTTGGACGTGGAGGTCCGTGCGCACTAAGGAAGGTAGCTTGGCTGTTGTTTGGTGCAGTGATGCATGGAGATTGCAAGCAAAACTGACACATCGTTGTCCATGGTGCGTTCACCTAATTCGGCCAGCGTTACTGCGTTTACTAAAATAAACGCAGTAACGTAAATGTGACTTCGCCGTTTCGAGTAAAATACAAGCAACAATAATCATATGAACCTGTGCAACAAACAAACAAAACATACCTTGTGCTGCTTGTTCGCTTATGTTAACTTCTTCCTCATGCTTTCTTTTAAAATCTCACCATTGGATTGGTTAACGAAAGGGCGCAGGTATTCAATCTCCGCAGATGGAATCAGTAAAACTACCTGTTGATGTAGAGTCAAGAGTGTAGAAACATTCGTTCACAGAAGTCAATGCTTTGTAAAACAAATATCGACACTCCAATAGATTAAAGTGAGAGATAATATAGGTTCTAAGGCCTTAATATCTTTATAAAATCTTGAGGACATCATCCAACATATCACATAAGTCTGATAAGATCTTCTATTAGATAAATATTAGTAAACATTCTTTCCTGACCAATGAAATGCGCTATTTCTTATGGTGATTGGCATGTCATTGGATAGTTATATCTCTTCATAATTCTAATGGAGAAATTCAACTTACACATCAAATAATTGTTTTAGAAGGAATTGTTTGAAGAAACTCATGAGTGACATGGTGAGTTGAATTATTATAATGAACCACCTTTTTTGTTTCTCAATTATTATCAACATTTGAGACAATTTTAATTATTAATTTCATTTTTTTAAATATCTGAGTGTAATTTATGTTTCTATATCATTTGTAGAGTTTAAACATTTTTGGTGGAAAAACCGAAAATTTGATGGAAGAAAACAGAAAACTTAAGAAAAAGTTAAAAGAAAAGGAATCTGAAATAGAGCATCTACAAAATCAGACATAGTTTTTTTAACACGACTTAAAAATTACTGTACATATACAGAACATGAAAGGTAAATGATTTTTAAACTTGTTATATATCTCGTCATCTTCTTATACTTTTTTTGCAGTTTAAAGTTGATGGAAATTATGTCAACCAAGGAATCTGTTTAAGAGGTTTGCAATTATACACAGATTCCTGGGTTGATGTCGTTTCCATCAACTTTAAATGCAAAAAAGTCTATGAAGATGACATTTTTGGCCGACAAGATATAATTGTTCTCAGGATAATCAAAAAATTACAAACATTTAAAATACCCACAGAGGTTATAGCACTTTAAATAATACTATTAACGAGGATGTTGTTAAGACAATGAGTGTTTAAAATATATTTTTAGATATTCCAATACTTCACGAGGTAGCCATGGAGCTGAAGATAGATAGATAGATAGATAGATAAAACTTTATTTAACGAGGGTAAAACCTGGTAAGCATTACGCTTATCTTCCCCAGGGCCCTCACACAATAGTCAATAACTAAATTTACAAGTGAGTTATATATGATAATATACATAGAATAGAAAGATAAAAACTAAACTCTAAATAAAATAAATTGGGTTAAACTAATTATTATACAATTTTAAATATGAAGATTTAAAACTAATTAATGAAGAACAGTCACGAATTTCACGGTCTAAATTGTTCCACATCATTGCTCCATTGTAAGCAAAACTACTAGTAAATATATTCTTATGTCGTCCACCTGTTAAATATAAATTATTTCTAACTGATGATCGTGTTTTTCTTTGATGACATTCATGTACATACTTAAACATGTTGTGCATGTACTCTGGAGCTAAATTATTTAGGCTCTTATATACCATTGTTACTGTTCTGAAGCGTAAACGATCCTCCACCCTCATCCACTTTAAGGTTTTAAAAAGGTTTTCACTTGGAAATCTCATATCAGTAATATCCAGTATTAAACGGGCAGCTCTTTTTTGAATAAGCGCCAAGTCATGAATGTGTGGAGAACATTCCCAAATAATCGAACAATAGTCCATATCGGGTAAAATATGAGCATTATAGAAGATCTTTCTTGTTTCAACTGGTAAAAAATTTCTTTATTCTTCTTAGTAAAGCTAATTTAGAGTTTATCTTGGAAGTAGTATTCTTGATATGGTTCTCCCATGAGAGGTTCTCATTTACACAAAGGCCGAGAAGTTTTTCATTTTTGCTAGAATCTATAGGGTTTCCACCCATGAAGACTTCCAAGGTTTTCTCCTCTTCCTTTAGAGATTGTCTTTTTTGCCTTGTGGTTATCAACATGGACTTGGTTTTTTTCGGATTTGCTAACATGCAGTTGTTTGTACACCAAAGTTGAACATCATCCAAGTCACAGTTTAGTTTTTGATTAATTTCTTCAGTAGACTTGCCAGATGCTGTTATTGTTGAATCATCTGCATACATCTGAATTTCGGTATTTCTTAATCCCATTGGTAAGTCATTAATGAAGAGAATGAATAACATAGGTCCAAGAACAGAACCTTGTGGAACTCCAGTTAAAACAGGTAATTTATCTGATGCCTTTCCCTTAAACATTGTACAGCCTTGAAAGCGTTAAATTGCTGCCAAACAGACCATCACAAAAGCCACCTTTGCCATTTTGTCCAACTCCTGCAACAATTGCAACTCCTGCTGCAATTGCGATTCCTGCTGCAATTTCAACTCATGTAGCACTGTCTGGATTCAAATCAACACCACCAGCACGAGAAAGAGAAACTTATTTTGTAAGTAACTAATTGTTAAGCATTTATTAATAGTCTGCATCCATTACGTATTATATATAGTTGTTGTGATCATGATTATAATTGAATTATAATTACTCTCTTGCATTTCATAGGTAACAATATTTCCTTGTGTGACTGTCACAAAGGCTCAATGCACAACATTAAAACAAAGGTGAACGTAAAAGACTTTGTGTACTCCTTAATGTCTATGCTATCGAACAGAGAATTACTCTCAACGCATTAAATTTCTGGAAAGGTGTCATATGCATTCAGAGCCAAAGATGCTAAACCCCAGCTTGATCCTGAAAAAGTATAAAGCATCTGGTAGGTTTTGAAAATTATATTATTTGTGTGAACTATTATCACACAGTATGTTACACTGGGTTACACCACCATCGAGGGCAACATTTTCGATACTACTTTCTGTCAGTCAGTCATGTGCATTCAGATTCAGACATTGTACCATGGGTTGTTAATTTATAAATTGTTAAAGAGGTATGCCTTCTCACCTAAAAATAGCCTGCTGGCAGCCAATTTGAACCCTTTTGATTACTTATTTTAAGTAAACATGTCAATTACCATATATTCAATTGAGGTTTGTTACTTTGCTATTTCATTAGCATTTTGACAGATGTTGCCTCCTATAAATAGACCACTTTGTCATTTAGGCTAATAAAACAACTGCCGTTTCCCTATCTATTGTCATTTTAATTTATTTACAGAACATGCTGCTAAGAAATTTGCCTGCAAAGAAAATGACATAAAACAAATAATGACAGCCAAAGTGAACAATGTCAACAACGTTTTAAAGGCACAGAATAGGATGCGTAACGCTGTTCAAAAATAGAATATGTCATTTATAATTTTTAATGTTTATATAAATATTTCAGGTATATAATCTGTTTGTAAATATGGTATTTAGTTTGATTACCAATTGAAAATAGTGGAAGAAGAGATACATTCCTTGTCAGCCTTTACAAATATATTCAACTAGGTCCCAAGGACAGTGCAAAGTTTTATAGAATTATGTATCATATTAAATAAAACACTAGTAGCATAACGCATGACACAAATTAAGTTTAATGCTATGCAGGATTAAAGATTGCTTGCTTATAAAGCTGCAGGTTGATAAAGGTGATACGTTGGACAGAAAATTATGACAACTATGTCTATGGATAAAATTTCACGGGCTAATGCCCTATGATTATTGGGAATAAACACAACATCTAATAAGAAAGTTATTGCTGCAAAATTATGAAAATAAATTAAATGACGATGAACAATAAATATTATAAAAGTACATTTTAGTATCCAGACAACAAAGAAACAACAGAAAATAATGCTAGTCCAGTGTTTTGATGACGTTAAATTAAGCGAAGCACAAAGAACAAGAAATACAAGATTGATTTTGTAATAACCACAACGAGCGCCTGATAGGCAGCACGTTTTATCGCTCCTGTCTAAATTGTTTATCATCATCTTTGATCTATAAAACTGGTATTTCCTAAGTCTCCATTACTCGTTTTTATTCTCAAGTTTATTTTATGTCCATCATCTTTTATCTCGATTTTGTTATCGATTCCTAAAGTACTGCTCAAAGCTCAGATATGGAGGACTTTATCTCAGGTTGGGATTTCAAGATTTAGACCTACGCGTCGTGCATGCAGAGCTGGTCGGAGGAGAGCGAGAACACTGTCTATGTTCAACCCGTCATTGAACAACTTCCAAAATTCGAATGAAATGTTATCTCAAGAATTTTATGGCTATGATGTTCAAGATAGGGTTCATTTGCATAACCCTTCGAGTAGCTTATTAAATATTCAAGTAAACAACTCTGAGTGGCAATGAAATTATTTGCATTCCTGAACCAACACCGGAACCATTGTTCTCCGATTTAACGGCTTATGCTTCTAAGATTGATTCCACATACTTCTGTCTCTCATGGAACAAGCTGGTATTTCTTGGGACGTCCATCGAAATGGAATCGCTCACCGCACCGCCCAAAATCATCGGAACCTTGTTTCTATCCAATGTGACCAACAACGCTCTTATCGAACGAAGAAATCTCTTATTTTTTGAAATGTTAACGCAAGATCCCTCAGGTATAAGACCGACGTTTTTATCGACCATGTGATTGATAAAAAGATTGTTTTGTTGACGGAAGGCAGAGACAGTCATTTGAGACATCTGAATGGAATCTGACCGCTAATGGTCAGATTTTAAAATTTGTTATTATCTACCGACCGATCGCCCTACTCTGAATCGCCCTGTTTCCACTGTAGGAGTAGTAGAGATTTATTAACACATCCCAAAAAGGGCTTTTCAGCGATAATTTACAGGTGGCCTATACAAGACCTTGTACAGAAAATTACAATAACTCTATTCTAGATACAGATTGTAATAAAATAGTATGTTCTAGTCAAGATAAATCTATTAACTAGCGTATTCTTTAGTTTGTTTTTAAAAAGTGAAATGTTTGGACATTGTTTCAGTGATTCCTCTATAGAGTTCCATATCTTACATGCACGATAGATAAATGCGCGTTGACCAGTGGTCGTCCTGAACTTAGGAGGGCGTAAATAACCCTCATTACGTAAAGTGTAAGGGCGCTTTTTTAGTTGACAAGACATTGAACAGAGGTAATTTGGACCTATGTTATTAATACTTTTATATGTCATTACAGCTTCTCGAAGGTACAATACATCACTTACAGGAATCCATTTTAATTGTTTAAGAACAGGTGTAATGTGATCAAACTTACGTGTTTTTGTAACAATTCGCGCTGCGTAATTTTGTACACGTTGAAGTCTAGTTATGTTCTTATTAGATGTGTTTGACCACACCGTAGAACAATAAAATAGTTTGCTAAAAACTAATGATTGAATTATAAAAACTAATGTTTTTTGGTCAAAAAGGTGTTTTACTCTACTTATCTGTTTCAATGACAAGTTACATGAAGAGACAACTTTACTGGTATGATCATCAAAAGAGAGATGTTCGTCCAGCTTGATTCCCAAGTCTTTAACACACTTTGATGGACGTAGGACCTTTCCAAGGAATGATAGTTGAAGATCAGCTGGCTTTTGTTGTAGAAGTTGACATGTACCAAACAATATGAACTGAGTTTTTCCTGGGTTGATGAATTTGAACGTCGATGAATTCGACGTTTATCTTGAGAGTTTGGTTCTGTATTCAGAGGTGCTTGTGATTGCTGGAGATTTTAATCTGCATATGGATGATTTGAGGGATGCGGATGCTACGAGATTTTCTGAGCTTCTCGAAACATTTGGGCTCATACAGCATGTTACGTTTCCCACCCACATTTCTGGACACTGGCTTGATTTGATTATCACACGATCTTCTAATGATGTGATGATTGTATCTCCTTGTCCTTCATTATTCCTCTCCGACCATTGTTTTGTTGAGTGTGTTCTTGCCATTTCATCTGTTGACGTAACTACTAAAGGTGTCGTTCCGCAAATGGAAGCAGATCGAGATTACCGCCTTTAAGGAGGATATTTCCCTAGGTCTTAGCGAGCTGCCTGATAATGATCTTGCAGTGAGCTACGAGCGCATTTTGCGAAATATTGTCGACAAGCATGCTCCAGTCCAGCGTAAGGTTCTGGCGACGCGTCCTAGAGTGCCATGGTTTAATGAAGATCTAAAGCGTTTAAAGATCAAACGTCGAAAACTGGAGAGGAAGATGAGGAAAAGTAACCTGGCCTCTGATGTTTTCGCCTACCGGACGGTGTGTAATGAGTACTGCTCACTTCTTAAGGACACTAAGAGGAAACATTACGATGACCTAATTCAGCACTGTGCAGGGGATTCGAAGAAGCTCTTCTGGGTAGTCAACTGACTCAACTCTCTCTGTAAAGAGCGGTCCGATATCTTCTGCCGCCCTACACTAATCCACAACAGCTAGCTGATGGTTTTGGAGAATACTTCTACTGCAAAATCACTCTCATTAAAGAGGACATTGCACGTTCTAACATTTCACCTCCGATCCTCTCTGTTCCATCGCCTTTGGTCAATCTTGAGAGTTTTACTCCTGTTTCTGAAGCCGAAGTACGTGAAATTATTCGTTCGTCATCTAACGCCAGTTGTCAGCTTGATCCGATTCCCACTTGGTTGGTGAAGAAGTGTGAAGACGTGCTTGTGACAATTATTACCAAGATGATTAACTCGTCTCTTGACAGTGGTTTCGTCCCTGAAAACTGGAAGGTCGCGCTTATAGTACCCCTCCTCAAGAAGCTGGGCTTGGAACTGATAAATATGAACTTTCGACCAGTTAGCAATCTGCCTTTCGTCTCTAAGATAGCTGAAAAAGTTGTCATTCCTCAGCTTCTTGGACACTGCTCTGAGCATGCACCTCTACCTACTAATCAATCTTCCTATCGCCAACATCATTCAACAGAGACTGCCTTGCTCAGGGTTCAGAATGACATCCTTCTTAGTATGGACAAGCAAGAAGTCACTCTTCTGGTTCTTCTGGACCTGAGTGCAGCTTTTGATACGATCGATCACAACATCATGATCGACTTACTGGAAAGTGATTTTGGTGTCACTAGTAATGCTATTTTTTGGCTTAAGTCGTTCTTATCTGGTAGGAAACAGCATGTGGTCATCGAGCAGCAGCAGTCTCGGGACTTCGCTCTTCCTAGTGGAGTTCCTCAAGGAAGTTGCCTAGGACCTATATTATTTATAATGTACGCATCTCGTCTGTTCCTCGTTGTAAATAATCACTTGCCAAATGTCCAGGGATATGCGGACGACACTCAACTATACATATCATTTCGTCCTGGCTCAACTGAGTCCCAGGATAAAGCTGCCAAAGCGATTGATGATTGCATCTCTGACATCAGAGGTTGCATGGCTCACCACCAGCTCATGTTAAATGAGGGTAAAACAGAGTTTATGATAATTCGATCTCGTCAACAGCTGGCCAAGGTTAACATCAGTAACATTCATGTGGGCTCCTCGGAGATTGAGGCAACTAGCTCGGTGCGTGATTTGGGAGCTTGGTTTGATAAATCCATGTCCATGAATATACACATTGGAAAAGTATGCAGCAAATCTTTTTACGGGCTTTACAAAATCAAACAGATTAGGAAATTTCTTTCAGAAGAGTCTACCAAAACGCTCATTCATGCATTTGTGACCACACACTTGGACTACTGTAACTCGTTGTGATATGGGGTTTCGCAATACCAAATGGATCGTTTACAAAGAGTGTTGAATGCTGCTGCTCGTGTTGTCTGTCTTGTTCCAAGGTACGCGCACATTACATCAGTGCTGAGAAACCTTCACTGGCTTCCCGTTGCTTTTAGAGTGGAATTCAAGATCGCGCACCTGGTCTTCAAGGCACGAAGTGGTATGGCTCCCTCCTACCTGAGTGACCTACTGCAAGTAAAGACACTGGGTCGCTATGAGTTGCGTAGTAACAATCAACGTCTACTAAAGATTCCCCGCACTAAGTGCAAGACCTTTGGTGACCGAGCGTTTACTGCTGCAGCGCCAAAGATTTGGAACAATTTACCACTGTTCATTAGAAACAGTGACTCGATTGGCAATTTTAAAATAAAATTAAAGACTTTTTTATTTCAAAAGGCTTTTGAACATTTTTAACACTGAGTTTGTATTTACTGTTATTGTTATTTTAGCACAATTTTGTAAAGCGCTCTTGAATATTTTATACATATAGCGCTATATAAGTTAATAAAATTATTATTTATTATTATTACATATAATGGACTACTCAATAACCTCGACTGTTTGGTCTTTACAGTAAAATACCAAACCTTGGCCACTATTGCTCGGCCAATACAGCAAGATCTCGGTTAGATATTTCACCATAAAGACCTCAGTCTTGGTCATTAAGTAGTTAATATTAAAATTACTTTTGACGTGTCAAAAATCCCATCCCTCGATCTTTTAAAAAAAACAAATTCCCTGTTTCAGAAAAAGTCAATCAGTCAATATTTCATCAGTATTCCCCCACCCTGTGTTAACATTGATAGCCTGATATTTACATCACAAAAATTAATATAGTGAAGGAACATGGGCTAATATAATTATTCAGGCAGTTTCAAATGCTCTTAATTTTGACAATTCATATTATTGGAACAGCACCAAATTTCTCCAAGGCTACAATTATACAGCCAATAAATGGCCAAGGAACAAAATTATGTTTCAACAACAGAAATTAATCAATCTAACACTGTGCTTATGTGCACAACAGCCCCAAAAATATGATAGTCGCGGCCATACAAAACAAAGTAATACAGACAATTTCTATAAATTACAAGCTGTCAAATCGGTACTCATATTAGTGCTGACTGCTGAACAGCTCAATACCCAAAACATATCTACAATTGTATTTCTAAAATTCTATAATAAGCCCAAGAATATACAATAAACATTTCAAATAATCAAATGCTATCATACAAATATAAACACGAAGTAAATACCGAAACTACAGACCGCTTTACAAAAGTGCAGGAGTCTAATTTCTAACAAAATAATCTCGCAGGTTACTCTGTATCCATTGTGTTCCATTATAAAAAGGCAGAGACTAGCTGCAGTGCTTACCTGTCCCTGTCCTGACGGGTTGAAATACTGAATCATGACACAACGTGATATAAATATCCTGAATATCAGACCTTTATTATATGGCAAGCATTTGTTTTGGTGAATCGCGCAATTTGATTGGCTACTGACGTGGCAGGAGTTTCCCGTATTGCCCATGGGCAATACGGAATTTTTATTGCCCTGCGAGGAAAACAATAGCAAAAACTTTAAAATTCAATAAATTGTATTTACAAGAAGCAGAAAATTATTAAAATGAGCGACGAGGTGCATTCTGAGAGCAAGTTTTACTATCCAGAAGTTGAAAATGAAGAATACGAAAGTAATTTTTATCAGTTTCACGAAGTACAGAGCGACGACTTCTACGAGCAGCGAAACATCCTGTAAGAAATTGACAGTTTTATAAGAGAGCAGAAAAGCGTAAACACGGTGAAAAAAACAGCAAGCGACATGAATGCATTCAACCGGTACCTAGCTGAAATAAACAAACAATATCTAAACATTTTGCACTTACCAGCACAGGAGCTTGACCACTTGTTGTCCAAATTTTTCAAAGATATCCGTAAAATAAATGGCGAAGAGTACGAACCGGACACAATTTCAAGTTTCCAAAGGAGTATTCAGCGGTTCCTTTCCGACAACAAATCCCAGTTTAACATATAAAAGATATAGATATTTAAAACAAACTTGACTTGTTTGCTTGTTTCCGCGTGTGTTTTGTTGAATTCGCCACGCCGCCTCAGCACAAATATAATTGTCGCATTACTCGCATATTCAGTCGCGTGACCATGGCGCGTGACTGGATGTAATGGATAAACTAATTATCCATCGATATTAATTTTTGCACTGATTTATGCCTATAATATACAACTTACTAACCTCGTTTGTTTGGTCTGTACGGTAAAATATCAAACCTCGGTTTTGCTGTATTGACCTCGCTATCGCTCGGTCAATACAGAAAAACCTCGGTTTGATATTTTACCATACAGACCTCACTCTCAGTTAGTAAGTAGTTATTATTTTATATCCAGGCTCGTCTTCCCCTAGCAGACAACCAGTCCTTTTTCCTACATCATATTTAATACTGTAAGTCCACAAAATCCCTGTTTTGAGAAGAATATATTGATAAATCGAAATTTCAGCTCGCGCGTGCGCAGTAGCATGTTAACATAAAACCGGGGGACACATCTTATTTATTCGAGACATATATAAAGTAAATTAAAGTCAAAACACCACGAAATAATAATGTTGCCACCCCCCCCCCCCCCCCCGAAGATTAACACGGTCACTCTCTCTCTATATATATATATATATCGTGTGAATTTTCGCCACTCATCACAATACTGCAAAGTTTAAAAAACTTTGCACTAATAAACGATATCAACACTGAATTAGGAATTTGCTAGAATAAGTTTAATATTAATATTCCTGTTGATGTGAAATAAATATTAAATAAACTAACACATGAGAAATCATGTATTATTTTATTTAATATTTATTTAACATCAACAGGAATATAAATATGTAGATATTAATATTAAAGTTATTCTAGCAAATTCCTAATTCATTGTTGATATTGTTTATTGAATATATTTGTAAGGGCTGACAAGGAACGTATCTCTTCTTCCACTATTTTCAATATGCCTCCTTGTGTCTGTCTTAAGTCGTCTCCAATGATGAAGGTCCGATGCATTTAATTTAAATTATTGAATTTCATCATTTAAAAGCAATAATATTCAATTAAATTATATAGAATATTCAATGTGATTCTATAGAATATCCAATGCGATGCTATAGAATATTCAACGGAATTCTATAGCATATTCAATGAAATTCTATAGAATATGGCAATAGAATTGGTCCTAAAATCTAATAGAATATTTTATAGAATATTCTATAGAATAATTATATGGAATATTAAAGGTCTTATGCGTACTTACTGTAATGCATAATATTAACCAATAGGGACATCCAAGACAAGACCTTTAGTCAAAGAATGACCCAGCTAGAGAAACTTAAGTTATGCATGTTAGGAAAGAATGTACCACAGTCGTCTGCATCTAATACACGTGATCAGTTCCAAGCTACAGCAAAGTGTAAGTAAATCAAGATTGAACAAGCTTACCATCAGCAAATCTAGTAACACAAAAACAAATACAGTACAACCATAATTTCCCAACGAAACCAGGTGATAAATCAGACATAGTTTGACGCTACTCTGGCTTTCAAACGTTTTTTTAATGTAACTATAAAAGTTACTGTCCATGACCCAAGGTTTCAACACTCCAATCTAGTGTCTTCATCAGGGGTGATCGTTGTAAAGTTAGAATCCCTATTTATACGCTCATAGAACCGATGATGACGTTATCTATTAACAAGATGCAAATAAGCTTCTGGTATGCAAAGCCTCCAGACAACGTCTCTGATGGTACTGCGAATTAGTGGTAATAATTCTGGAATTTTCCCATGCACTCTCATGGTTGGTTACGCATGCTGGTTCCGACAAAGCAGAATTCTCCTTTTTTGAAAAGAAAACAGCCTTTTGGTGTTCTTTTAAATGCGTACGAAACTGACGTTTAGTCTGACCGATGTACTCCTGATCACAGTCATTACATGGAATGGAATAAATGGTCATTCCTCTGTTCCTTCGCAATACGATCCTTAGGTTTTGTAAAAATATGGTGCAACGTCAAGAAACATTTTTGAGCAACTTTTACGTTGAAACTACCTTAATGCCCGTTCAACTCGGGACCAGGGAATTTATGAGTTTGAGTTCGAGTTACGTTTGAGTTCGATTCGAGTTCGAGCCGAGTTCGAGTTTTCGGCCGGGGGGTTAGGTTTATGAAGATGAATACGGGGTGCTGACGGTGTATTTTGCGGAATGGCGGAATGATTAATACTTCTTGAATATAGAGAATGTCCGCCAACGAGGAAGCCGCCGCTGACTACCCACCATTGATATTCCACCCCCAGCAGCGAAACACGTACCAGCCGCAAGACCTTGGTGTCCACACCAACACCCTCCGACAGATCCCGACCGCTTTGAGATGGCCTACGAAGACATTCCGACCCACCCGACCACCTCCCGAGAGCCTTCCTAAGTTGCTCCGACCAATTCCGAAGTTGGCCCGACCCTCCAACGAAGACGTCACGACCTCCTTGTATCACTTCCCGACACCGAGTTCACCTTCCGACAGCGGCAGATAGCTTCGTCCTACACACCGGCTCTCATGCCCGATCTGTCTGGCAACCTCTCCAACAACCTCCATCACCCACCGAGGCACCTTCACCAACCTTCCTTCCAGTCCTACCGAGTGGAGGAAGCTGACCCGCTGGAAAGCTTCCTCAGTACCACTGACCCCGACCTCGACTCCACCTCGCCAGACATCGTCAACCCCTGTGGTATCCCAGTATATACGCGACCTCTGCGACTCGGGTGGACATCATCTATATTCAAGAAGTATTAATCATTCCGCCATTCCGATCCGCCGTTCCACAAAATACACCGTCCGATACGGGGTGTTAGGGTTAGGAAGACACTTAAGGCGGGGGTTAGGGTTAGGATTGGTGTTGTGTTGGGGATAGCTTCTATTTTGACCATTATCATCAAAATGGTGTTCTAGTAATGTCTGAAACCGTTGGGTCGACAGTTTGTTGGTTTATCTAGTAACTCTAAGTTATCTCGAGGTCAACTCGAAATTAACTCGAACTCGAACTCATGGATCACAATATCCCGTTCAACTCAGGAGAATTTTCCTCGGACAGGAAATTTTCTTTTGTCTTCATGAGCTCTCTGGAGGAACTAATGACTATAAGACAATAGAATATTAACTTTCGTTCTCAGAGTTTGTATGTGGTGTTGTAACTGCAGGTTTTAAACAGTTTTTTTAGAAAATCATTAGGATAGTTATTTGCCTTCAACTATTTTAGTTAGCTCTTTTCGAGTTAGCTATTTTTTATCAGCTACGTCAAAGCTAGTGAATTCATTCCAATTATATGCTGGGTTTTTTTGTACATCCTGTCGATTTTTAATCAAATTATTATATCCATCCGAATTAGTTTAGTTGGTGAAATATTCAATGCATAATGCCAGTACAATATTTTTTCCCTATTTGGTATTATATACTTTTTTATAATTTCATGGTAATATGTACCTTGGTGAAAATTGATATATTCCTTCAGTGAAGTATAGTTTACCCAACTTAAATAAATTTGATTGAGAAAATATTTGGCATCTCAGCAACTTAAGCCTGGTTTTCATTTGTTACAATCCATCGATGTTCCAGATGTATGACTAACCCAATGTATTTGTCCCAGCAAGTTACAGTTCCAATAGGTTTGGGTTACCCTAATACCTAGAACCCCAATTATTTTCGCATTTTTCCTTGCATGAATCATCACTGATATAAAATATTTTTTGAACATTTAACCAAATTTGTTAACTTTCAGATATCAAGCGTGCTGAAACCAAGGGTTGATGCAAAGACAATCTGTACATTGAGACAGTCTGCACATAAATTTGCTAAAAGCATATACATATTTCAGAAATACTGGGTTTCTATTGAGCCAAAGAGTATTAAACAACTGGTAGCAACTATTCTTGTGGGAAATGCTAATTTTAGAACTATTTTTGGTGATGACACACATCCGGAGTCTTGCCTTAAGATCCCAGATTGCAACCGCCTTACTTGTTGCTTTAGACCATATATGCTTCAACACTTCATAATTTAGTAACCATATTTGTTGTAGTAAAATAAATGGTATGAACCTATGAGTATCATAAGTAGTGTGAATTTTCATCATCCAGGTTGTTGTATAGTTTTGAGAGACTATTGTTGGTGACTGATATTTCTATGGTCAGAGCGGCAGTCATAAATAATATAATCTCAAACTCAAAGATATACTTGATTTTCTAAAAATGTAATTACTTCTGGATGTCATAAGTTATTTCGTTTTCATATGACAATAAGCCTAAATATCTCAAGAACGACGTGAAAATGAAAAAGCTCTAAATTACCATTCTTAATTATTTTCAGCAGGACTAACAAAATGTAGGTCTCTGGCTGAGATCACTACTCGACGAATTTGATATATGAGGTAGGCTGTTGTTCTCATTGAAAGCAATACTGTACGTACTCTATGAGCTTTCTAGTTCAGCCTCCTCAGAGAATGGAGACAAATTGACAGCTTTAAATAACAGATGAAGAAACTGAAAGAGGGTTTCTCTTGAGATTTGAAAAGATGCAAGAGACACACACAAGAGACACACACAAGAAAATATGGATATAAAAGCAAGATATGAGGAGAAAATGACGAGATTGATATTCTGCAGAACAGATTACAACAGAAAGTTCACCAGTTGCAGGAGAAAGCTACCCAGACATCAATGGTAATTGATGTACATACAACACCTATCAACACCATAAATGCAATGGTTGGCAAAACCATACCTGGAGCCCAATATCTTGAGACGAGGAATTACACAAATAGTCTTCACCAGTCAACGTGTTAACTGCAACAGTCCCTGGAGGTATATTTCTTTGAATGAAACAACCATGTGTATGAATTTCTCAAAAGTCATTTACATTTTTGTAGAAAGAAAAAAGTAATATTTGGGTCTTCCTGAGCAAAATCATAATATATATTCTAAGCCGAAAATGTTATCTTCATGGAGTTTTTCGCTGTCAAAGTTACAGGATGTGATATCACAAGAGGCATCCCAAACCAGCTGTCGTTTGTTACTTGCCACAAAGATTCCTCTTCTCACATCACATCACATCACATCCAATAACTTTAACAGCATAAAAGTCCATGAAGATGAAATTTTTGGCTGACAAGATATTTTATGATTTTGCTCAAGAAGACCCAAATATCACAAATATGTAAAAAACCAAACGCGAGATTTGCACTTTAAAAGAAAAGAATATTACAACTATGATTATTTTAGTATTACTGTAGTTTTTTTGAAATAAATAGATAAAATACTTTTACTTTAATATTCTTTAAAATATATATTAAATGTCACAGTTTTCATTAAAATGCCTGTGTAATTTTGACAACAAAGGTGCTTTAGTCGTTGATGGCATATTGTCAGTGTATGCATTTCTCTGCTTGATAGCATGATGAATATAGAAAAAGTGATGCAATCGTGACATAGCAAACAATATTCATCCTGGTTGCTCAAACAAATGTTTGCTCAAACAAATGTTTGCTCAGTTTCCATAGAATTATAGGTAGATGGAACTTTATCATCAGGATTGTAGTTTACTTTACATTGTGCATCTTTATGGTTTCGCAAATGAATCCTGTCAATCACTTTAACTGTGTTATTTCAAGCTGTAGGAGTTTTAAACCCACGTCCGCTGACGTACGTTTACGATGAAGTAACAGAACCCCTGACACCATCTCCTCTTGTACTTGCAACCTTGGAAATCCAACAGAAGTAGATGCAGAACGAAGCGAAATACAGAACGAAGCGAAATACTGAACCAAGAGAAACACTTGGAAATGGTTTGGAACCATTTCTGGAAAAGGTGGCGCAAGGAATATCAGACGGAACTGAGAGAACACCATAGAGCTGCAAAATTGAAAGTATGCAATAAGTCGGGCAAAGTTATCGAGATGCGATTCATAATTCCCATTGGAAGTGAACAATATTAACGAGAACGAACAAGATTTTCCTATTACATTTATCGAACACAGTAAGATAGAGAACTCTTAAAACTTTTGTTTATGTTGATAGACTCCCGTTCATCAAGGGGGAGTATGTTCTATATTCCCACGCGTGGAGTCATGTGACTGTAACGTTTGAGTTGTTGTTGATTGCACATGGTTGCTGAAGTGTAAAACTGAAAGATTGAGTCGTTAAAGGGAATCTACAGTCCGTTATGCGCATGTGCGAAGTTTGTTTATCGTGGGGACTCCACCGGAAATAGATTTGTCGTTCTCAGTCTTAACCGCGTTGTTTTCAAGCCACGCGCAAGGCCAGAATCGAAGAAAATGGCCGATTCAACTCCTACTTCGAATCCTAATCCGTCGAGTACTGGTCGTCAAGAAAAAGTTTCAGGTAGAAAAGAGTACTACGCTAGAAGAGATGCCTCTAAAGTTTACTTATTTGATGCATTTGAGAGATGGAGTCTTTAAGGAAGAGAAATACCTAAAGTCTGACTTTGAAGTTGCAGACATGCTACTTGAGTTCTACGTTGCTGAGAAATCCTCAGGGAAATCTCAGAAGCAATTGTGGTAAGCATTTTACTGATGCAACAAAACCTTTGACCTTTTAAATGTCTTTCATGTTCTGTGTATGTTCTGATGTCGAAAGTTCTGCGAAATTTTGAGCCATGTGGAAACCCAAACTGATGGAGTTGATACAATGGAGTCATTGTTCATGTCAAGCAGGATGACAACCCCCCAAACTAGGAGTAGGAGTAATTTTCCTTCACCAAGTGAGTGAACTAATATTATTACATTTCTCTGCTTAGACGGACGACGTTAAACTTTCAATAATGTGTTTAAATTTATTTTTACTTGACTTTGTGTAGTTATGACCTCTACACCAGGACCAACTGCAGGAAGTCGACGAAGATTGTTGCCCGATATCTCGACATCTGCAAAGTCTTCCAGGTTTGTTTGATCAAACCACACTTATTTTATGATTATGCCAACTTTATGCATTTTTTTATATATGAATTATCCCCTTGCCCGGCGCGAAGCGCCGGCCGAAGGCGCTAATATCGACCGGCGTTTAGTCCGTTATCACGCGATATCCAAGGGGATCCTAGATCTAGGATCCAGTTTATAGGTATATATATATATATATGATCAACCGTCCTCATGCGCGGCATCGGAAAATGTGGCCCTGGTAACTAGATATAGACAGAAGCTGATTGGTAGACCTCTGCATTGGAATTATATTTAAGTTGCAACCGTCTCATGATTGCGAATGCAAAAATTGAAACGGTATTGAAACGGTTTTTTTGTGCGTTAAATTTGGCGTAATTTAAATTTAAATTGACGCCAGCGCGACAAACCGCTTTCCGGAAGAAAGCCGCCATTTGCCGACGGCGAAATTTATATTGCCATAAAAACCAGCCGTTTTGTCTAACATTAGTTAGACATTATCAGCTGATTTCAAGCAGAAACTGTAGTGTTGAAGGACAAGGTCTACAAGTAAAAGGTAAAAGGACTATTATAATTTAATATGTACATTGTGATTGTCACGGCGACTCACCGGTCCGTCTGTGTTGAGCAATTAATTTGCCTTTTCTGCATAGTTTTTTTTGGTTAGGGTACGCAATTTGGTTAGGATTAGGGTTAGGTTTAGGATTTTGGTGATATTTACCCGCATTTCGTTGAATTCTAAGAGACTATAGCGTCGTACGGCTACCGTACGAGTAGCCATTACCTTCGGTTAAGTTCAGTTCAGTGCTTTTTGACTTGACTCGCTAATTTTAATGTAATTTAAATAATTGCACACTGTATTGTGTATTTGCTCCAAGCTCCGAAATCTAATAGACACATTTTGAAATACTTAACAGAGAGATTTGGGGAAATTTGAAGGTGTGTAATGTTTTGAATTTTCAAAACATATATGTACTGTATAATATTTTGACAGTTGGAATTAAATCCATGCAGTGTATTAAAAATCAGGCTTGGACTGCACTTTGTGGCAGCACAATGGCTGGCCATTGTTCTGGCACAAGATGGCACAATGGCCATGAGTCCTAGCCTGTTTAAAATATATACCATTTGTTCTTTATAATACTGCAGAATAGTAAGTGGTAGTACAAATTTTGGAATTGTATGTACAGTATGTTTATTATTTGATTAAAATTATAAATACTATATGCTTGATAATTAGCCTATATATACAGTAGTTTAGGGTGAATAAACATGCATACTATTGCTGTGTTTATATGACCTGGGCCTGGCCTACAATTTTGTAGCATACTTAATATATACACTGCTGTAGTGAATAAGGGAGAGCTTGGGGGGAAACAGACGATACAGTACATGGATGATTGTCAAGCGAGATCATATCCTCAGAAAAATTATTCTGTGTCCTGGACGGGGATAACTTTCTGATTTCCAGTGAGATGCTCTGACCATTGACCTACCAAGACTCAGATGGTGAGTGAACGTTACATTGATGTACTGATTCTATTGATATAACAGCAGTGTATATATTAACACACCCAATCATTAGTCATTACTGAAATATATAGTAACTGCTGTGCATAGGCAGTACATATATCATTAGAACCAGTGCATCATTGTAACCTCTCTCCATCTGAATCTCAATGGTTAGAGGCCGTCACTGGCAATAAGAAGGTTATAATTTTTTCAACCAGGAATATTATGTTTCTGACGATATGATCTTGACGTCCATGTTTTGTATACTGGCATGTATTCCATATATAATCTGTGTTTACAGTACTCCACCCATCATGGAACATGTTAGACGTACAAATATACTTAGCTGGCCTAGTGGGTCACAACTTATTCTGTCAATGTAAAATACAGCTTATTATTATTATGTTCACATAGGGTATGTTGACACTGTCACCCACTATGTGTGTTAGCTAGATCATTGTCGACAAGCAGACTAGGCATGGCATTCTGAATGTAGGTTATAATATATATGTGCACAGTGATATAATTTAGATACTATAGTACACAATGCCATATATATGCTTTGTTACATGGCAAATATGGTATCTGCAATCTGCATTAGGCATTATTATTAGTAGTATTATTGTTAATGCATTATTATTAGTAGTATTAATAATAAGGAAGTTGACATTAATAATAGGGAAGTTGACAGGGCGGGTTAGGATAAATAGTTAGGAAAACTAATGATGATAAAAAACTGTAAAAATAAATAGCTAAGGTTAATTGATTGGGGGTACTAGGTACTGAATATAATAGAATAAATTGTCGATGTTGTAAAGCACATTTGATCATATACACATGCTAATTTGCGCTATATAAATAGTAAACATTATTATTATTATTATTAATAATAATAATAATAACAATACAATAATATTTATACAGGATAGCCCCTTCAATGCTAACAGTACACTGGTATCAATATATGGGGGTCTTGTTTTCTAACAAATTACAGTTGTTACAAATTTGAACACATATTCACAAATGTACAGTACAATGTTACAAAAAGTAATTTTAACTCAAAAGTTGTATATCCTTCACATATTATTGTCAATTAAGGTAATAGGTAATGGTGCTATAACATGTATGAACAGATTAATTGAAACATGGAAAATAGCTCTTTACTGGTAGATATGATGTTAAAATGCCATGGAATTTCCTAACTAGCATTACACAATGAGGTACAAAACTTGGGATTTCTATTAACCAATCAGTTTCAAGTCCCGACTTAGGAAAGATCAGTTTCCCTGACATGCTTAGAGACCTCTGATTATGTATTCCTGCCAGCTCCACATCACAGTAGTCCAATGTGGGTAGAATTATCAACTTACTGTATATAATCTATCCACACCAACAATTGGAGTAGAATCCCTAATACGTCTTAGTAAATCTAATTTGAATGGACCCCTACATTTGCATCATTGTATGATAGAGATGCACTTTCTTCCTTCAACAGCCATTGGTGTCTATATACAAAATACTGCATTGATTATTTTGTGAGTCATCGATATTGTGATAAAAGTAATTTCTTTCTTAGTGATTGATGGTAGAAACAGCAGTAGACCCCCACTATTCTGTTGCTGCACTCAAAAATTAAAAAGTTTAATTGGGCTGCATGTATTTATTTTGATGTCCTATGAAACAATTAAATTCAGACAATACAAAGCTCTGAGAGATATTGTCCACTGAAAATTTATTAACTGTAGTTTGGCAAATGAAGTGGCTATTATCTAATTCAAGTAATTTAGAACTAAAAGAAGTACTGTACTGTGAGATTCAAACAGCAATTGGGCGAGGGGTTGTTGCGAATTCGTATTTCTAGTTATTAGGCATACAACTCGAAATCCCCTTCAAGAAGAAACCTTCACCGCCAGCGAAGGAGACTCAGAAACTGATAGTGTTGACGATGATCCGACGCCAACAAACGCTCTCTCTGCTATCAATGAAAGTACTGAGTAAGAAAATGGAATTACTGTATATATATTCTATTTATTTACTTAATTATATTGTGAAATGTTTAGTGTTGTGCAAGTTATGATCTAAGTTGAAATCTCATATATTTCTAATTTTTATATTTTATATAAAAAACTGGGGTCATAAAGTTGACTAAGGTAGTATCCTGCAAGTAATACATAGTTAATTTGATTTCAGATCCTCAATGTCTCTTCTGGAAAAATTGTCCTTGGAGGAGGAAGTGCGTAACACCACCATTGATGGTCATGGTGGAGAAGAGCCTGAGGATGACCATGATGAGGGGGGAACTGCCAGCATTAGACCAACAGGATATACCTCTACTGTGCAAGAAGTGTCACCAGAAGAAGCTATCAAAATGGAAAAGTGTATTGTTTTTACAGACATTCTCATGTCATTGCTACAAGCTCTACATGGGAGTGTTTGTAAAAGGCCTGATTGTGATTGTGTATTGGAATACCGCAAGACTTATGTTGGGACATGCCTTGTAGTATCCTGGCGGTGTAATGCTGGCCATGTTGGTGGCAAGTGTGCAGCTCAACCATCTTGTAATAAAATCAGAGCAGGCAATCTTGTGCTCGCATCTGCTTTGTTGTTATCCGGAAACTCATACACGAAAGTAGGGATGATGTTCAAGTTCTGTAATCTGCAGTACTTTTCACAAACACTGTTTAATCAGTACCAGAATTTGTACATCACCCTGCAGTCAATGAGTTCCGGGAACAACACAAGCAGGAACTTTGGAACGAAAGGACTGGGAAAGCCATTCTGCTAAGTGGTGATGGAAGGAATGTCTCGCCTGGGCAGATATGGACGACAATGCTATTCTCCAAATGAATATTGTGGATGTGAGGGAGGCTGCAGGCAAGAGTAACAACATGGAAAGAATTGGCTTTGAAAGAGGGATGGACAAGCTCCTCACATCACCAATGGTCTTGAAGGAGGTAGTTACTGATGGTCATCTTGAAATTGCAGCATTGATGAGTAAGTCTCCATGAAGAGTTAAAGATTGAGCTATGTATTATTGAGCATTTCATATAACTTTTAACAGAAATGTTGTGAAGTTTGTTCATTGGCTATTATCAGTGCCAATCAAATGCTTAGTTCAGTACAAACTTGTGAACTTTGCAACATTTACGTCAAAAGTTATATATGAAATGCTCAATAAGTACAGCAGTTATGCAATATGCAGCAATATGATGTATATTTGTACAAAATCAACAAATTATATCAGTGTTTTTAAAACATTTTTTGTGGATGACTGAAAAATGAACACGTTATAATATAGAAAGGGATGACAAGTGCAAAAATATTGCATATCGAAAAGATGTTTGGCATGGAGGCAAAGGAATCGGCAAGAAAATCAATGCTGTAAGTTTTTGATAAAAAATCTTATGCAAAGTCAAAAGTACCAGTAGCCACACCAATTTATCTTTTTTTTTTGGGAGGGGGGTGGGGTGTGGGGTAAAAGAGGTTTCTGTCCATAAAACACAAAATAAAATTGACTTGGCATTGAAAAGAAATAAAGTAATCGAAATGGATCATGCTGTAGTAAATTGATATAAACCCCATTGTTTAGCCAATGAAGACCTTGGATTTTGGGCATTCTCAATGAAGAACCATTTCTGGCACTGTTTGAAAAACTGTGGTAATGATTCCAAAGAGTTAAAGGCAAGATTGAAATTTTGAAGCTATTTTCCTGCTACCAAAATAATAATACATACTGTATTTAAAATAGAAAACATTTTCCATACATTTGTATAAACACATGTTTCTATAATGTATGGGAAGACGGAAATAATGTTTTCTATTTCTTTTATACTGTAAGTTAACCTTGAGTAAAACATAGAAATAGAGTTTAGATTTAAATGTCTTCAAAGGGTAAATTCTCCTTATGTATCAGTTATACAGTAGAAACACAGCTTTTAACCAATCACTGCATCTGTTTACAAAATGTTATTTTATGTCATGACAGCACACACAATGTAGTGGCTATTCATATTATATATATTTTACTGTTTCTTGAACAGGACAAATGGATTGGTATATTGCATCATGTGGTTGATGAGCATGAGTGGATTATTGAGGAAGGCAGTAATGGAGGAAAGTGTGCCCATGAACCATTGAACGAAGCAGAAAGAACAAAACCATGGTTGAAGAAAGAATCCCCAGCACACAAGGCATTGACCAAGATTGTTCTGGATAAACGGTTTCTCAACACTCTTGGATACTACACCAAGTTCAGGTACTGATGTTAGTTCTCTCGGGTTGAAATGTAATAGAACCCCCCATCAGATTATTTGACAAAAATACTGTATTGTAGAATTTGACATTCTCTCTAAAATCTCTAGGCACACTGGTTTTCTAGAGTCCTTCCACAATCACATTTTGATGTATGCCCTCAAGCGCCACTCTTACACGTGAGTATGCATAATTTATTTTGTCTCGTCTCATAAAAACACATGTACTCCCAGGCCAATCCAAACTGCCCTGACATCTACTAAATAATTTTGTCTGCTGGTAGTAAAAAAAAAAGTAATTAACTCTTTCCTGTCCTAGGACTCTCCCCCTGATGAGTAATTGTCCGGCATTAGCCAGAGTAAAATACTAAAGTCAGCAATCAGCATAGTCCTATGATGGAATGAGGCAAGGGGCCAATGAAGAATAACTATGAATTTAATTGCTAAAGATGTTTAATTTATCTACAGATTTGTTGGATATCGGTTGAGAAATCAGCTAGCAGCTCTGGATTTTAACCATCACAGAGGTAGAGCAGCTGCAACCACAAATGATGGTCGACCAAGGTAAGTTATTAAATAATGTCTATTTATTGTACCAATAGTACAATCATTTCTATGGTATTCAATTCTAGAATTGAGTTTGTTACTATAATAGGATGCGAAGGAAGTTCAGTAAGAGAACCAAACGGTGGTGCGCTGTTCAGGTCTTGAAGCCAAAAGAGTACATCTACATCCATGGACTAATCCAAGGTGTTTGAGAAGAGAGCCAGTTCTGAGGGAACTGTGGATCAAAGAATTGGCCTCTCAAGTGAAGATCCAAGGAGAATTGCACCCAACGTAGCTCCCATTCTTCCTCCTTCAATACAAGCACTTGTAGAGGCCCATAAGTCGAGGTATAATTAAGTGTCGAGAACTGAGGCGAGTTTCTGGTGCCTTAAGCCTGTTTTCCACTACTCCCACTAATCTACTCGCAACGAGTTGCGAGTCGTTGCGAGTACTTGCATCTAATTAGAAACAACTCACAGCGAGCAAACAAGCACTGCGAGTTGTTTTTAATTATATGCAAGTAATTGCAGCGAGCTGCAAGTAGATTTGTGCGAGTAGTGGAAAACGGCCTTAAAAACTAGATTGCTCTGGGTAGGTGGAGCTCATAAGCCATGGTAGGCAGTCCACCTAGGAGAAGGAAAACTCTGATTTCAAACCCCCGGGTCCTTTGTGGGCCAGGCTGTCCATGTCGGACTCACTGATTTTATCACTAATATATCTTCAGAGTTTCCTAGGCATGCTGACGAACTCTGAGATGGAGCGAAACAGCTATACCAATACCATAGTTCTATAATTACATATTCATTGGTACATTCAGCACATGTTAATTAGTATATTGTCTGATTTTGCAAATATTAATCATAAAGTTTACTGTATTATTTTGTCACTCAGGACACAGAAACAAGGACAAACCATTCGCAATCCCAAGACTATATAGACTATGCAAAATTTATTAAGAACTTGAACTTTAATGTTAAATAAGTAAAAATATTAATAAATCAAAGGAATAATTACAATCTGGCAGGCCTATACCCAGTGTATACACCATTAGGGGAAGGGTAGCGAGCACGTATAGCAACTACGCAACAACTGGGTACAACCCTCCTGTTGCCCCTTCCCAAATGCCCATATTGCCACAAGACATACTGTCTGTATGCTGCATGTCGAAAATTTTCATTATTTCGAACATTATGTAGCACAAGTACATCCTCTCGATACCGCATAGCAATGTCTAAAACATTACCATCCAGAATAAGTTGCTGAAAAAGTGTTGTTGATATGCAGGGCCGTCTTGTTCTAGTGCAACATTTGTTTTCCTCCTGAGTTGGCATTGGTTTGCAATGTCCACAGTTGCACCATTCTGGAAGATTAATATCAGGAGGTGGGGGGTTGGGTGGTTGAAGTCCATCCCCACCAGCAACTTCACCATTGACTAGATCAGCAAAGGCTGCAGGTTGTCTTCGAAGAAGCTCTAATGCAAGCCTTCGTAGCGTTCTAACATTTAAGGCTTGCACTAGGTCCTGAAATATGGAGATATTTAACAGTTAGACAATGAACCTGAGTTTTCTATGAGCAGATAGTTGATGAGGTGGAGCCATGTTGACTATAGCTTATAGACAAGAGCAAGTTGTTGAATTGGTTTAGTATAACCCTACTAGTAGAATAAAATATTATTTGAAACAAATTATACAACATCTCATCTAAACTGCAGCAAAATGCTTTTAGAAGTGATTCTTCACCACTAGTAGTCCATCACAAATAGACAGGCCTCGTACAACTGGCCACTGATAATTATTTATCAAGATTGTTCTTACCACCAATTGTTCTTCGTGATTGGCCTGGTTCTGGGCAGCATTTGCTTCTGGTACCAGTTGACCTCTTCCTCTCCCCCCACGCCCTCCTCTGGCTCTTACTTGTCCTCTTACTTGTCCTCTTGCTTGTCCTCTGTCTGCCCCTCTAGATCCACTGTTTCCTCTACCTCATCCCCTTGCTCTGCCATGTCCTCTCCCTCTTTCTTCAATTTCTTCTTCAATTTCGTCACTGCCTTGCACAGAGAAATTGGAATCCTAGAGCAGTAGAAGGTAAACACATCACCACAATGCTATAGACATTCATATTGTGCAATAGGTAGAACAAATTGAACACTTTCAAGTAAATAGTAACCCCTTTTCATACGAAAAAATTAACATGAATGAACTGATATTTCCAAACATGAATACAAATACTTTGAACAGTTTATCGGTTTGATTTTCTCTTGAACAAACACCATAGATGCTTATTCCTGTAGCGCACTAACACCTAAAACATTCAATTGTATGAAACAATGTCCGATTGTCCTTCCATCTACACGATACCGGTATGAAAATCATTTGAAAACGGCATTGTGTAAACACCTGAATACGGTACGATTTCATACCGTTTTCTATCCGCAAAAGTGCGCGAATTATTCAACATAAATTTTCAAACCATGCCGTATTCATTTTGTACCGGCATCGTGTAAACGGCCAAACGGGGTCTTGCAGAAAAGATAAACTAACGATGTCTTCAACAGCAGATCGCTCCACCAATATGAGAGCTCACTTGTTCCGAGAGTTTTTAAAGGAAATTGAACGGCACAATCAACCGATACATAGGAAATATAAGCTCACATTCGCGCGCATTTCATAAGCCTAAGACAGAAAAGGACCGCAGATGACAAAACTAAAAATTGTGGTGCTTAATCCAGTGCGCAGTTTAGAAGTATATCATATAGTTGAATTTCAATGATTGCACTAAGTGGATCAAAGCTTTACGAAATAGATTTTTAAAATACGATAGAAAATCAATAAACTTACCGTCGTATCACTGTCGCTGTCACTTTCTTGAACTTTTCTGTTGTTCATACAAGCACCGAAGTATTCGCCATGGCACGCACTTGAACAGAAGTTATTTAAACTTCTACAAGGACAGAAATTTCTGCCCTTTTCTCGAAGACAGTGGCCACGACCTGTTCTATCTGACTGATTTCCAAGTCTTCAAGCTTTCTTCGAGTAAGTCAGCCATGATAGAAAGTACTCGTGGCTGCCTTAATTGAAGGGCATATACTTCATGTTGTGATATTGATGTGTATCAAAACAAAAACGTAAACAAACCTCGCACATGCGCAGAACGGACTGTAGATTCCCTTTAAAGTAATAAATGTTTGAAAATGAGTATATAGTTCACAAATTACAACAAGCCCCCAAGGGAGCTTAATCGAGGAAGTATGATAAACATATATTTATTGTTTATTTTAGCTGGCATACAAACACCATTATTCTGCTGGCTCTGCTGGTGATCAGCATACATTGCATAGTGACAGCAATCTTATCAATTGAAGAAATGTTAAGATGCCAGTTGATAAGAATTATGCCACATGTAAACAGCTCCTGAGGTTAGAGTTTGAAACAAGAGTTACATGTATGGGAATGCATGTTTTGGGTATGACGAGGCTTTCAGCTAACCAAACAAAGAACATTCCCCCCCAAAAGATACAGCCGATATTATTAAGAAAATTTACTTACATCGGTTATCTAACAATTTATGAAAATTACGTTAGTGAAGCAAAAAGGTAACTGATATCATGAAGGCAATTCTTGAACAGCAAGAGGTGGATGCCTCAAGTAAATGCAACCAATTGATGAGAACAAGATATCGCAAGGTATAGCCTGCTGTGTCTGGAGTTTTATGATGCAATAGCGCTCCGTCGAGATGACGTTAGTACCGATGTTTGTCCGCTTTTACCCATAATTCTTGCGGCCATAAAAGAAATAGCTCATTTGCAATAATTTGTGAGTCAAATTTGGTTTGTTTGTCCGCTTTTTGAGCTATTAATAGCAGTCAGACTCTACGCTATTAGAGAAGGTGATGGTCAAAGAATCTTCAGATGCTGGGAATTCTTCGTGCTTCACTAAAGACTGATAAAAGGGAAGCACAAAGTATGCTATTGAATCACTTTATCTGATTTTACAAGTAAAAGCTCTTTTATTTTAAGGCAAGCATACCAACTCGTGTGGAATTGAAATGTTCGTGGAAAAGTGCAAATATTCCATTGGACCTAGATTATGAGCATGACAATAGAATGGCTAAAGAGGTCATACAGAAGCTTGGACACAACATCAATGATAAGTCACAAGAATCTTCAAGGCCTACAGACTTCCAGTAAAATGCTGTTTGATAAAACCATGTTTATTATGAGAAGATCAGGAAGACATACCCAACAATCTGATGAAACAGATTTCAAGAAAATTGTCAGAAAATGTATGGAAGAACGTGCCTTGTCAGAAACTGAAGGTCATACATGCATGGATAAAAGAACACCAAAAAACATTTGCATGCATCGAAAATCCAGATTTTGACAATCCCATAGACCTGATTTAAAAATAACATGTACTGAGTTGTACTTAGAGAACAGTGGTAAATATGAATAACAAATTATGTGAGGTTGGTGTACTGCCAAAATTGTGAATGACTGGTCTAACAATGTTTTCATAATTTTGGTAGTACACCAACGATATAGTATTTATTCGTATTAATTGTACAAGTTGAATGGGCATTATAATAATATACATTATGTTAAGCTTGTACATGTTTACAGGTACTTCAATGTCATACAGTATATAACTTATACTATATATGAGAAACGCGTTTCTCGCTTATTTCGTAAACTCAGACAGCTTGAAACTTCAATTCTCACACTGAGTTGCCATTTGTTCTGCCACCGCAAGTTCAAAGAATAGTGGTTTGGGTACTAGCCAGTCATTGTTTTGCTCATAAGCCTAAGCTCTGTGAAACTCTTAACAAGGTCTTATATGACTCTTTAATGTACATGGTCATAGATTTCTCAGATCTCCATCCCTGTATCATTGGATGCAGAAGTTCCACCGGAGCATAGGCTATGCAGGCAGTAAGCAGTTTAGTTATCTGGCCCTGGAGTAGCTCAACAGATACTTGCACAGTTGCATTCCATTGCATGTGTAGGAAATCTTACAAAACAGTTTCTCTTGTTGGCAATGCTTTCCCATTTAGAAAATTTTTTCCAGCAGCTTGACTGGGCATGTGGGCAACAAAAATCCATGATCCCTCTCTGTACTGGTCGTTCTTTCGCTTGATGATGATCCACCTCAAATGAAATATTCTGTTTCTCTAACTACACAAGTCGTCCCATCTTAAAAATGCACTGACGCCCAAGGTGATTTCCCATATCCAAACTTGTTGATAATCATTCTCACATGTGCTGCCTCTAGACGTTGTTTCCCATTCACAGGTTTCTGACCTATAATCCGCCTACTGACTGCTCGGTTGCTGATTTCTTCCCTGCTTTTTTATGTGCGCGGCAAGCCAATACACTGCTGAATTTATGGTGGACATTGTTTTAGCTGACTGCAAAAGGAAAGTAATATATAAAACCACCTCTTGACCAGTTGCTGGTATAGAACTGCCCAAGTGTGCCAACGTTGGAAGGATCCTTGGTACTTGTGCACTGTTTGGGGTGCTCGATCACGCAGAAGAATATTTGGAATCTCACTTGCCAAAGAACGCAGCTCAGGGTCTATGAGGAGTATACCATTCCACATGTTTCCTTTTCCAGCTGGTTTTTTCCTTCTGACCTCTTCTGTAATATAGGCAGAATGATAAATACACTTATGCTGTTTCACGTGACTCATCACCCACAGTGGACTCTGCCTCTTACTGTCTACCTTCATCTCCTCAAACGCACCACTTGTTGCATGCAGGATATACTGAATTTGTCTATCACAGGCGCCTCTCTAACTACGTTTGTATTGCCACTCAATATACATGTTTTGCCTCTCACAGGCTGCCTCCCACGATATTCTGGCAGCCTATACAGGCTATGTTGTGTTATCTCTTGTAGGCTGCCTCTCACAAACAATTGTTTCTTTAAATTGAACTTTATTGAATACTCCCTATGGGCTTTTCAGATCCAATTTACATGATATGTATATACATTATTAAAAACACTATTAAATATATATATATTGTAAAAAAACCGATATGTCATGTTATTAAAAATGGTGTCTATGTACAAGTTAGTTATAATATTCATTAAAAAGAAACTTCTTAAGATCTCTCTTAAAAATGGCGAAACTACTTGCGTCTGTAATGGCACGCGGAAGCGAGTTCCAAAGACCGATTGCCCGATATATAAAAGTACGTTGTCCCGATGCTGATTTATGCTGGAATATTTAAGCGATTCTTATTTCTCGTGTTGCGATCGTGAACAGTGGACCTTGTTACAAACCAGTCACTGAGATAACTAGGGGATAATCCCTTGACACATTTGAATGCAAGAATGCCAACTGCATACCTCAGTGCACTACTTACAGGAAGCCAGTTTAGCTCTTTAAGCACCGGTGCTATGTGGTCAAATTTCCTACTACCAGTAATGATTCTTGCTGCAAAATTTTGAACTTTTTGGAGCTTCGAGACGTTTTTCTTAGACGTACTAGACCATATTGGTGAGCAGTAGAACAATCTACTAAAAACTAATGCATTCACAATGTTCTCCAACGTTCTTGTATTAAAAAGATGCTTTACCCTATTGATTTGGCATAGACTACCTATACATGAAGACGTAATGTTCGTGATATGTTCATCGAAGCTTAATGTGGAGTCTACTTGCAGGCCCAGGTCTCGTGCAGAGGTGGCTGGAGTAACTTTTTTTCCGAGCAGTGTAACGTGGAAGTCAGTGGGTAGTCTCTGCAGCATCTGGCGGGTGCCCATCACTAATAACTTCGTCTTGTCTGGGTTGATAAGAAGACTATTGTGGCAGCACCAAGCGGCGATCCTAAATAAGTCTCTATTGATTCCCTCCATCAGTCTGTACATCGACGACCGGAAATGACAGATACAGTTTGGAGTCATCCACATAAGATTCTAGGGAACCAAATTCTGGGATGACAGGAAGATCATTCAAATACATGGTAAAAAGAACCGGCCCCAATATCGAACCCTGTGGAACCCCATGGGAGATAACACTCGCACTTGATGTCTTACCGCCAATTCTAACGTACTGATGCCGCTCTGTCAGATAGCTTCTAAACCATTCTAGAGCCATGTAAGAAACACCGAGTGGCTGTAATTTCGCCAGGAGTCTTCTGTGGTCTATACTGTCAAAAGCCTTTGACAAGTCCAGCAAGACAACAAGCGTTAATTTCTTGGCGTCCATCGCCTCCAATACCTTGTCTGTCATCATCACATTGAGGGTCTCACATGAATGCAGTTTCTTGTTGCCACTTTGATTTTGGGTAAGGCGCTTTTTGTTGCTCATGTAAGTGGTTAGCTGATTCAGCGCAACTATTTCGCAAATTTTCGATGCTGCAGGGAGTAACGATATAGGGCGGTTATTGTTCGCAATCTCATGGTCTCCATCTTTCAGCAGAGGAATAGTCTCATATGTTTTCCAGGCTGCTGCGAACACTGACGAAATCAACCGGTTCACAATGTCCGTGAGCACAGGTAGAATACACGGAAGTGCATCTTTGATGACAGACATGGATATTTTAGCGTAGCCTGGTGCCTTGTTGGACGAGAAAGACATGACGATCCTATGGATTTCCCGAGTGGAAACAGCGTGGAATTGAAACTTATCTGTCTCTGGAATGTCCTGACCCGTGGTAATGTCCGGTGGTGGAGGTAAATTGTACAACTCAATCAAAGCCTTAGAAGCCTCTGCAGCTTTAGAACCAACGGAGATGAAAAAATCATTGAACTCCTCGACCTCGTTTAGATCTCTCTTGTAGACTTGCAGTGCTTTCCTTGCGCGGAATGCATCCTCTTATCACCTTCCATTGCGAGCTGGTATTCGTGCAGTCTTCTAGTTCTTTTTGAATGTATTCTTTTTCTGCTTCTCTCAATCTGGTCTTCACTACTTGTCGCGAGTCACGGTACAGCTCCCAGTCCACAGCTACCCCGGTGCAACGAGATTGATTCAGTAGCCTATCTCCGTCTCTCATAAGTTCTTTGATTTCCGCGTTGACAAAAGGGCATCCACGGTACCTAATCTTCACTGTTTTAACAGGCGCATGTCGATTTAGTACCTCAAGAAAATTGTCATTGAAATGGTCTAGCATTCGCTCGCATCGTCAACAAGGGCGGTCTCATGCCAAGGCACTTGCGCGAGATCGGAGTCGAATCGATGACGGTCATATTTCTAGTAGGTTCTCATGAGGAGGCTTGGACAGTTTGAGCTTTAGTGAAGTGTACACTAAGTAATGGTCGCTGATGTGAGAAATCACTACTCTGCTCTTCTCTACAAGGCTGGTGTTGGAGGTCATCATTACATCAATAAGAGTTGACAAAGTCTCGGTCACCCGTGTTGGCTCTTTGATCATTTGGGTTAAACTCACACAAGTCCAGAAGGGCAATGGCTTCAGGAGAGCGCGGTTTTAGCATATCACAGTTCAAATCGCCGGCGATAAGAATATCTTTCCCGAGTGTTAGCGCTTGAGAGTACGTGTCCATAAAATCGTCAACAAAACACGATAAGGGGCAATAGTCAGGCCAATACGTTACGCACAGAAGAATAGATCTGTTTCTTTAGCTGTATCTGCACCCACAATTCATGAAATCCTGACTCAGATATTCCGCTCATGTCCTTTAGGCGTTTTACTTTAAGCGACGATCTAGTGTACACGCACACTCCCCCTCCAGTTTTTCTTAGTCGATCCAGTCTGGTGAGTTTATACCCTTCGATTTCAACTTCGGCGTTTGAGACAGTCGAATTAAGCCAGGATTCAGAAACAGCCAACACATCGTAATCGCTTGCGCGCATTAGCTCCCTAAGTTGCACTAGATGATTTCTCTCCTTTACTGATCGCGCGTTCAGATGCGCAATTTGCAGTCTTGACTTCAGGAATTTCGATGACTTAAGATGAATTTTATCCGATGCTTCTGTTGTTTTTGCCGTCACGGTCTTGGTTTCTGAAGTGCCAATTTGAATATTTAAGAAGTTCGAATGATTTGATCCCCTTGAAGTTGTATTTCGTCGACTAAATTCATTGACAAGAGTAGAAGGCACTGTAGCGATAGGCCTTTTATCTCTCAGGTAGTTTCCTACACGTTGACCTCTTGTAGGAGCCAGCAAATTATAGAGTGAAAGCCTTTGCCAAACTTGAGACGCGACCGGTCGAGTCATTGACCCATGAAGTGGCACCGAATTGCTTGAACTCCTGTACCAATTTCTTAATGAAATCAGAGTATTTCTCGAATATACCCGCATGTTCAGTCAAAGAAGTATATCACAATCCCGTAAGAAGCTTCAAAAATTCAAAAAAAAATGGGAAACAATGCCAAAATTGACTAAAGTTTATGGAGCTTAAAATTATGCAGCCATACGCTGGCGCTTAAGCTGACATGGTATTAAAATGTCTGCATTTTAACCACTCCTTTATTCCAGTGATGGTCGATACAGTTCCACAATACACGTTTCACAGAAAATGTTTGATTTCCGAAGTTCTTTGCAGAGTAGTTTGGTTAAAACGGATCTTTAAGGCTAATACTTGATATGAATGTGTTCCTGAGCCAAATAGGAAAGTGTCCATAACAGCGGGAATGAACATGTCATCAAGAGGAAGATCCATCCACTCCTCAATCCATGGTTTGGGGTGTTGACCGTCTGTGGTGAGAATTGGCCACCAAGGGGAAGAGGTCCAAAGGGGAACAACCAAGGTACCATCCTCAGCACCACACTTCATGTGTTGGATAAGCCTTGGGATAAGGTATGGTGGTGAAAAAATCCAGTAGTTCTCACCTGACCACTCTGCTGTAAATGAATTGACATGTTCTGTCAACGGGTTGAGCGATCGACTACAAAATATTGGTACTTGTCGTGTCCAAAAGGAGAACCTGGCTGCTGTGTGGGTCCCACAGTATATCCACTGCTGCAAAGTAAGATGGGTTAAGCATATAATCATTGATATCCAGTTGGTGATATAGTTGGTCAGCCTTGTCATTGAATTCTTGTGGAATCCACTCTGCCTGCAGATGCATGCAGAACTGATGACAGCTGGTGTAATGCCACTGCCTCTTCATGTAGCTTTCTATTCTGCTACCAACCTGCAATATTGACTCTACATTTATTATCTGTCCAATGGAGAACCTCTTTTCCTTGAATGAGGTAAGAATGATTTCTACATGAAGTGTGTTGCTCTTCTCGGCAGGTTGAACTCTTCAGTTCCTCTTCTGGGGAATATTGCCTCCAAACGCCACACTATAGTCCCCATCCTGTGTTACTTGCATCAGAGTAGGTAAGAATCTCAGGCTTTGGGTTGGCCAGCCAGATTGGTTGACCATGACAGATTTCAAAGTTCTTCCGCCAAAAGACAATCTCCTGGATAGCATTTCGTCGAGCTCTCTGCATGTTCCCCACATAATGGCTTGCATAATGGTCCTGTATAATGCTCTTGTCTATAGACACCTACTAGCCCCAAGGCCAGACTCATCAATACTAATGTCCCTGTCACTTGGGCTATCTCTCGGGCTGTAGATTGAGAGGACTGTGGAACATACTTCAGTCTGCTTTGTAAAGCACAAATTCTGCATTCTGGCACTTGAAACAACCGTCTTAAGTCGACCAGAAAACCCAGCACCTCCCCTTGTTGGGATGATTCTCACACGGTTTTATCCGGGTGCCATAAAAAACCATTACGCTCTACATCTGCTCGAACTTGCCGTGATATTGTTAACGAGAGTTGTTTTTGTGAACCACCTCCTATACCATCGTCTAAATAAGTAAAAATCTGGATACCTTGTGCATGCCAATGCTTTATCAATGTGGTATCCAGACTTATAGTCAAATTTTAAAAACTAGTTGCCTCTTAAAAATATCTCGAAATATTCTTAAGTCCTCATATTTAAAACGATAAGATTTAAGGAGACTGTTGACAAAGCGTAAATCGAGAATAAGCCGGTACTTTACAGTGTTAGATACCGGCACCAAGAGGTGATATGATACATGCATTGTCAGTTGCAACTTCTTTAATACACCCGATTTTTAACAAGCATTCAACCTCGGTCTTACGAAATTATTCGTTGCTCATTTATGATTGCTAAATTCGGCATGGCGTGTTCCTCACCTAACAGTAGCGCGTAGCCATGCAAATAATCCCCAAAACCCAATTAGAAGCTCCAATTTCCTCCCAGAAAGAAACATTTGCTTTTAGTCGTCCCTTCGTCAGTGACCGAGAGGTAATTGTCAAAATCTTTGTTTATACAATCCAACTGCAGTTTGTTAATGTTGTTTACAAAAGTGATAAACCGATTATTATTGTGTTCGGTTTCTGGTGGTTTGTGTGCAAGATCATTGAAAATTATTTTTAACTTGGGCTTGAATTCCGATTTGTTTTTGAAAAATCGCCAATGTGTCCCGGACGCACACAGCGAAAATTTTTTGTATCTTTTGGAAATGCAGAACCACCCGCTCTTTTTAATACAACACGATTACTTTGCTCCCCATGTTTTTTCACACGGGAAAATGCGGTGAAAGGGGGTTTTGCCACTCTGGACCCTCCTTCACAGCGCACCTTATGCGTTTCTTGTCATCAGAGTCGCTTGCTAAGGGCTCATCCACGTCGCAATCGACGGTTTCCCACAATAATTTTTTGCCAACTTCGTGCTTCTTTCTTTCAAGAATAAGGTTCTTACCTTCGGTAAGTGCTTGCTCATGGTCCACTTCGTCTGACGCCTCCATTGGGGTTTTGATAGCGCCCATCACCTTCTGGTTAAACATGTATCGGGTTCGGTTTCTCTTGAATTTAAAATCCGGGACTGGCAAACGCTCACGCTTTCGACTCACTCGTTTCCCCGTGGATTTCACCTTGTCTTCCAATTTCTTCAGATGCTGATCAGTGTCTTTATTTAGGGCCAACGCTCCCTCGACGTTGAAGGTTCATCTTGCCTGTTTAACAATGAACATCAATGGCACTCCTTTCTGAGTGCTCCAGACTACAGAAGCCGTTGTTTTAGCCATTGTTATCTCTAGATATATCTAGAGACAAAACTTTTTCAATTCTGGTATAAAATACTCGAATTAAAGCTACTGCGAAAATACTCTGCTCACACAATGGTGGCAAGAAACTAAAAGATACTTGACACCTAACATGTGACCTAATATACCACCGCCCCCCTATACCCCATGTTCTCGCTTATTCGTAAATTCAGACAGCGAGAAACTCCTATTCCTTTCTCAAGATTATGAGTTTGTTAGTTAGTTCTTGTTTTTGTTCAATAGAAATCTGGTGTTGATGAAATACAGGGTTCGCAATAGCAGGACAATCATCTGCACCACAGGATCAAGTTTTAACACAGAGGTCACAACAGCTGTGCCTTAACTGGTAGGACAATGCCAGATTCACCTCATCTCTGCTGATAATTGAGTAGGTTTTCTCTTCTGCATGTTTTACGACTGGCATGTAGGTTTATGTTCTCCTTCATATGTTTGTCTACATGTGTCAACATTCTGCCTAGATAGTAAACAACGGCATTGCTCTGATGACCTTCACATCCACATACACATGATTCAATATGTTTCAGCTTGCAGTCAATACCCATGCCAAAGGCAATGGTACATAGCAGAACCCGTATACAACCATCCGTATGGTCCTTTATTCAATAATGGCATCGTTTACTCTACCTGGTGTATTGGAACGCAACATTTCAACCAGTCTGCTTGCCACTTGAAGTGTTAGCTTGATTAAAATCACCTAAATTATCAAGTATTACACTGTATAATTTGTGGCACTGTCTGATAGTTTGGCAATAAATAATAACTTGTTCCATCTGAGTTTTGTGTTCTTTAAGAGCATCCACCAACCAATTGAAAATGCGATATCGTGGAATTTTGTCTTATCTAGGAATTTGACAGAGTAAGTGATGTTTGATATATTTGGAGATACAACAACAATAACTGGAGGTCTGGAGTCTTTATCCCAAGAGTTCGTAATATGATATCCCTCATCTTTTTGACCTGTGAGTGCCACTACTGGTGCGTGGCTTGATACAAGAGACCGAATTTCTTGTATATGTGAAAACCATTTACAAAACGCATTTCTGCCAGATTGTCCATAACATCCATAACCCCTAAAACAATACGGAGAGCTGATGTAAACAGTGTTTATATAGCATCACACAACCATGATCACACCATCTAACTTGAAGAGTTTGTTGCTTATTAAATAGAAATATTAACACTTACCAATGGCTTATACAATGTGCTTTGTCGACTACAAATACAAACACACATTGTTTATAGACATGCGATCCAATTAATTCCCTCATGAGTTCAATGCTCAGCAGCGATTCGGTGGAGGAATGAATATACAATGATGTAGTTACCAGACTTGAGTCTCAAAATCTTTTTCCGATAACGATATAGCATGTATTCCTTGCTTTCTCAACTGAGTGACCTGCTCTTGCATGACGGTAGCCAATGGGCTTACAATTGGATTCATACAAAGACCAAGTTGTTTTACCACTAGTGAAGCTGTGTAAAGTTCCAGTTGTCCTTGTTTCAATATATCAATGGAAAAGACCTGTTTAACGTCCTTGACTGCTTTAAGAAATCCTTCGTAATCTGCCATTTTGAAAAATGTTTATGAAATTGTCAGCATGAAAAAATAGAAATACATGTAGATTGTGTGGTTGTTTGTATATTTGTATATTGACATAACAGTCTTCTTCAGGGGGGGTTGGATGTAAGTGCAAATTTGTTGTATGTATTGGCTGTGGCGATCGATAGTGATGGTGAGAGATTTGGAAAATAAAACGGTGCTGTAGGTGATGGTATTTAGATGATTATAGCGAAATGGAATAAATATTTATTCTTACCAAATGTTGTGTTGTTCCTTGACATTCCTACTGTCTTGGCCATATTAACTTTTGGTATTAAACTGTTTCCATGCTCAACTGCTGCTGTATGGGATCAGTGAGTGAATAGGGCTACTTCTTACTTACAGAATTTTGTATGAGTAAAATGTTATTTAGCACTATCTATATAGAACTGCCTCGTTCTTTAAAAAATCCCGTTTATTTTATCTACGATAGGTTTAATTCATGAATTGGACAAATTAAATTTGCTGTAGGTGATGCAAAGTAGACCATAGTTTATTTTTAAAGTGAAAGTGTAAAGACCAAGTTACAACTCTTTGTGGCAGTGAAGTGAATAGAAGTAAGGAGGTATTAATTGCCTACTGACCCTGCAGCAGGTACTTCATGTATGCCTAAAGCTGGTTACTTTATGTAAGCATGTTCCCAGCACAGCTATAATCCTAACCAAAATGTTGTGTTGAGACAACAAAATCGGCATACATGAAGTGGTCCCCGTCCCCGCTGATTCACCAACGACTTCTAGAGAATAGTCGACTAAATCTGAAAACCGCCTTTGACCAAGCCTATGCCTTAGACCTAGCGCAGAAGAACGCTGAGACATATGCTATGCCCGATGTCTCCACAGTTGCAGCAGTGGCCATTCCATTGGCAGAACAGACCATGGGAGTTACAGTATCCGATGAACATTCCCTTGCTGAAACATTTACATTGAAGTGCTAATACGTGAAATACAAATAGTTAAATTACAAAAAATATGCTAATAATATTACTTACATACTAAATATTTTTACTCAAGTCTCTAAATCGCGATTGAAATTTGTTATAGACTGTACATCCATTAAAATAAAAACCACGTTTTGCGATTTCAGTTCGCACCCCAGGCAGGTGCAAAAGATGGTTTTGTCTGGTTACACGCTTTGAAATACTACTATTAAATGGAAAATAGTTAATAAAAAATTGAGGACAATGATTATTTATACATTTATCTACTAATTTAAAAATATGGTGTTCACGTCTGCAGAAAAGAGTATCCCATTTTAAGTAATCTAGGGCGCTGTTGCTATCAGAGGATTTACAAACGGTACGAGCTGTCTTTGTAACCTTTCCAAATCTTTACTATTCACCTCACCGCAACAATGGTAAACAGTGTCACAGTAATCCAAAATTGGACGTATGAATGATACATAAATAACATTTGCACAGTGCACTGTTAAATTTGGTCTAATACGACCCAACATACCAACCCTTTTTCCAGCCTTAACCAGAATATATTTGACATGAGCATTCCAATTAACATTTTCGTCAAATACGATACCAAGGTAATGAAATTCAGAAACGTACTTGATGATGTGACCATTTATCTGTATATCAAAATTATCAACATTCTTCAGTTTTGCAGGTGTTCCAAATAGCATGGCTTCAGTTTTGGAAACATTCAAAAACAGGTCATTCTTCATAAGCCAGGAGTCAATAACATTTAAGTCGTCATTAAGTTTATTCTGGATTTTTGAAGCATCTGGATCGGAGAAGAACAATACAGTATCATCTGCATAAAGCAGAATGTTACAGCATTGAATTTCGTCAGGAAGGAGCCCAGGATTGACCCCTGAGGAACGCCAATAGTCACATGTTCTTTTCTTGAAAGACTACCACGAAAACCTACAACCTGGGACCGACCAGTGAGATAATTTTCAAACCATTTATTTTCGTCACCAGTTACCCCAAGGACTGATAGTTTGTGGAGAAGGATGGAATGATCCACCGTATCAAACGCCTTCTTAAGGTCCACAAACACCGCACCTGTTAATTGACGAAGATCAATATTTTTTCGGATTGTATCAGCAAATGAAACGGCAGCAAATTCGGTTGAATGACCTTTTCTGAATCCGCATTGATACGGACTGAGCAGTTTGTAAGTTTTGAAGGTAATGGACAAGTTGAATATGTACCACCTTTTCGAGTATTTTTGAAACTGAAGGTAGAATGGAGATACTTTTGATCTTGGCGTATTTCCCTGTTGGCATCCTCTTGCAAAGTGTTCTCTGCTGCCGCATCTAAAGCAGTGGTCACAGTTTGGGAAATCATTTTCCACACATCTCTTGCAAGCTGTTCGCTTTCCTTGTCTTCTAGGATTGGTTGCTCAGTCCGGTAGGGTGAATCTTGGGAATGCTGAAATAAAGATGCTTGTTGGGCTTGTATTGAAACTTTTAACTCTGCCACTTCCGTCTTCACCTCTTCAAGCATGGTTTGAAATTTCCCCAGCTTCACTTCCTTCTTGACTGCCTCTTTTTCTTGGTCAGTGAGGATCTCATTCATGGTCACGTTGTTTACTCTTTGAACGTGGGTTGGCATTGATCTTGCTTTGTCGTTCTTTTTCGGTAGCCACTGCAATATTCATCTGTTCGATCAGGACTTCATCGGTCACCATGACATCTTGTAAGTATGGTCGTAGTTTTGATCGCAGTTTTGATCGCACATTCTCATCTTGGAGGCCAATCTCTACTGTATGAAGGAGTAAACCTTAAACCAGACTGGGGTCATACTTGATTTTTACACCATCTTTCGATGCAAATAGAATCTTTTGTCGCAGGCCCAGGGCTCTCATGAGAAAATTCTGCGCATTTTCTTTGGGATCCTGTACCAGACTAGCAAGCTGTTGATACAACAAGGTTGCATTTTGTTTTCTTGAAAATGTGACCGTAGGATTCCTCGAAGCTTTGTCAGGGGCAATTCGGGAAGAGTCTCGAGAGAAGCTTGGGTTTATTGCTCTTATAACAGCATCACCAATTTCACTTTCAGAATATCCCCTTTGGACCAGTGTTCAGCGCAAAGTACTGATATTTTGTACTTGAGTAAAAGTAAAAAGTAACTCATCATTTTATACTTAAGTAAAAGTATGTACGGAAAATCTTACTTAAGTAAGAGTATGGCAAAAAATATTCCAGAAAAGTACTTCTGAAACAAACTATATATTCTCGAACCACTAACCAACATGACAATTGATAATCTAGTACCGTACTTTAATCTGGGCGCTGTTTTGCGGCGCCAACTCAACAGTTGCCAATCACGTGCAGAACATGCAAAACCAACTTCACGCAATTTCTCCACTCTAGATCTCCAGTGGATGGATATAGTGAACCGAGTATTTCGCGACTCCGCGTTCCGAATTTCTTTTTTTACTTTGCCGATAAAACAAAAAGTAACGAAGTTAAAAAGTAAATATTTAACAAACATTTTACTTCGTTACAAGTAAAAAGTATTTGTTGAAAAATATACTTCGTTACAAGTAAATACTGATTTTTTTACTTAAGTAAAGTAACGAAGTAAATTTACTTTGTTACTGGCGAAGGACAGCATTGTCAATTTGGCGCACCAAACTAATAAAAGTAAGTTTATCTTGTTGTCCAGGTTGCCCAATCTGACCATTGATCTTTAGCTCCCTTCGAAGAATTTTGTGTATGCCTCCCTCGACCTCAGTGGTGACTGGTTTCGGTATTTGGCTATTGCCATTGGAGGTATCGCTAGTAATAGTGCTGGCTGACAAGTTCATAGTTGCCTGTTTGACCTTCGTCTTCATTGCCTCCATCTCTTACTGATGCTTCAAAGATAGTTCCTTCAATTCGTTTTGTAACACGTCAGACTCATGTTCGCTAGTATCTTCCTCAGAACCAGAACAACTAGTATACTGTTTAGTCACCTCCAAAATAAACTCGTGGCATTCAGAAGGATCTTCCCTGGCTTCACACTCCTTTTCAATAAATCTTTTAACTTCTCGACACGAAACGAGAAGACTTCTCATTAACTTCACCAGGTACGTGAAGTGCCACAGCCAACTTAAATAACTGTTCCTTCGTTAGTTGACAAACCTTCGCTTCGATGTTCAACTGTAGGTCTTCGATATCGTTTTGAGTTATTTCCATTGTCGATTCTTGGTCTGACGGGTTCTTCAATCCCACCGCTGCCACCAATGTTAACCAGACTCGACTTAGATTAAAATAAGACTCGAAACGAGTATGAAACGATATTTATTTCTTCTATTGAAACAACAACAAAATCACATCGCCATTTTGTCACGAGGTCGCTCGGGCACAGGTGCCCCAAGAGACAGTCGCAAGTATAACACAATTCCATGTCTGAATATGCATTCATAGACGGTCTTGAAGTGCCTCAACCAGATATTTACTCAGATCATGGCACTTCCTTTCATACATGAGAACTCAAAGAGTGGCAATCGCAATAAGGAATAGCAACGAGCAAAACCACACCTTATCATCCAATTGGAAAAGGTCAGGTCGAACGATACAACGGTATCATCTGGAAGGCTGTTCGTCTTGCTCTTAATTCAGTGAATTTGTCTGACTCACAATGGGAACTTATGCTCTCAGATGCTCTTCACTCAATAAGGTCATTCATCTCTACTTTATCAATATGACTCCACGCAAGAGGTTCTTCAACTTTCAGCGTTGCTCATCATCTGGTGTGTCATTGCCATCATGACTACATTCTCCGGGACCAGTTCTGCTATGTCGGTTCATTCGAACAAGTAAGAATGACCCACTTGTTGACCAAGTAGAGCTGAGAGATGTCAACCCAACCTATGCAATGTGATATGCGTGATGAGATCAGCATGGAGGATGGCACAGCAATGAAGGTCAACGTATCATCATTCCCCTTCAATTACAGAAAGAGATTCTCACAAAGCTTCATGTAGGGCACCAAAGATCAGAGAAAACCAAGTTAAGAGCCAGGACGTCGGCCTATTGGAAAGGGATGAACAATGACATTGACACGGTATGCAGAGCATGCAACACATGCCAAGAAATGCTGAACAGCCAACTCAAGGAGCCATTCATTCAGGACCACGACATACCATTGGCACGGATTTGTTCTACCTAGATGGTTCAGAATACTTGTTAATCGCCGACTACTACTCTAAATACCAGTTCGTTAGGGAGGTACAGTAGCAAAACCGTAGTTGACATCACAAAGCAAATCATAAGCAAACAAGGAATTCCCAGAATACTTGGATCCCACTATGCAGCGCAAGCATACAAAGATTTCACACATCACAAGCTCCCCATACTACCCAACAAGCAAATTTATCGAGAGCCAAGTCCAATCTACAAAATAGGCGCTGAAAAAAGAGAAAATAGCCAATACAGATCCGCTAATGGCCTTGTTATGCTTAAGGGCAACCCCAATCGACAACAAATTACCATCGCCAGCTGAGCTACTTTTCGACCGAGCAATCCAAGACAACCTGCCAAGGAATGAATGAGCAGGTAACCAACAGATTATTATACAGGCAATCCATCCAAAAGTACTACCACAACAGAAATACGAAACCACTGCCTTTTGTGGTCAACACGATACTACATTGTGACAAACGCGAGCAGAAAGGAGGTGAGAAGAAATCGCATGTAGATTCAAGGAATTGCCGACAACGCAAGGAAACAGTACGAAATCAGAACCACCTCCACACAAACCAAATACTGTAGGGTCAACTAGTGAAGAACCAGATAACCCCATTACAAACCATAACGATGGTCACTACCTAACACGCAGTGGCAATACAGACATACCTCCAGCAAGACTAGATGTAATCCTGAGACAACCAAACGTCATAAAACTATCATGAATAGGTAAAAAGTAAGTCTAGATTAAAAATATTACACATTATATTAACGTTAGGGAAAGGAGGATGTAATGATATAGTTCTGGTTTAGAGACCTCCTGCGAGGATCTCTTCCCTTGAAAAGGTTGTAGATTTTAGTTTGTTGCCCGAAGCACTGTACATTGCGATTGAGACATTAAAGAGTCACAAAAACCATGAAGTAATAGAGTTGGATGATTTGCCCAACAAAAGTGATTGCAGTCCTGTTAATGTAACTATATATCAAGGTTTATCTTGATGCCTTAAAACAATAGCTACTGTAAAGTTCTTTTAACTGAACACAAAGATTTAAATACCTATAAATTTTTGTCAGAATACTTCAATTTGTCAGACCACTGTGTTTTTTGAAAATGAAACAAATACTAGTGCTGAAGTTGTCTGTAACAAAGACACAGGAGGAAGAGTTGCACTTCAGTGTTGGTCTAGAGGCTCATTCTGGTTTGTCACAGGTGGTCATTGAATATTTTCAGACACTATATATATACGTGTTTTATTACTATGGGTTTCCTCTCCATTATCCATTGTTTGGGTTTCAATACATCCTCAATTAAACAATACTTTATAGATATTGATATCTTCATACAGCTTGTAATGACATAGGTAAAGTGATTGACAGGCTTCATTTGCAAAACCACAAATATCCACGGTGTAAAGTAAACTACAATCTGAAGTTTGGGTTTTAGTACATTCTTAATTGAACAATACTTTGTAGATATTTGCATACATACAGTTTCTGTTGTTATGGTTTACTTAATATATAATTTGTTTTTAGCTCAGTGACAGCAGTCAGCAGGTTGTTCGATAAAGATTTTCACTTCATGTTACCCTAATTATTTTAAGATTTGCATCAAATTTACTTTAATGTATCTGAATCTTCTACTCAAACATTCATTATTTTTTTCTGTTGGATTGCCTTAAAATTCAACCTAACAAATAGAATTAACTAACATTGATTTAAGTGCTGATGTTTCCTGTCCACTTTAGTGCTGGCTGAAAGACACTTGTTCGGCATGTTGATCAATTCTGCATTCCCTGCAAGTACAGCTTTTCGAAGATGACTCATGTTTTATTGTCTACGTTTCTTTTTTGTTGAAAGCTATGGAGGTTTTTATTTTCAAACGAGAGAGTAAGTATAGTGTATATTCGTTTTGTATCCTCGTCTAAAGACGGGTTTTTGATCGCGAACAATTTCTCAAATACATTGTATTTTATTATTGTTTAATCTCCGGCAGATCTATTCAGAATATGCATGCAGGGAAACATCAATGCAGCAGGAGTGGTATGGGTTGAATTCACAACCACCGTGAGAGAATACTTTTGGCCAATACCTGCTGGAAAAGAAATGATCTTCTACAGAAGATTGCGAGAGGGAGTGAATCCTAATGATCCCAATGCATATCGACGACTGGCAAACAAACGAAACGAACCATGCAGCTGTAACCCTCACCTGTTTTCCGCTTATCTATGTCGGTACATTGCCAATGCTTTATAATGGGGTATCAGAAGATGAAGTAAGAACAGCAATACAGAATACTGTTCTTTCGTATGACAACATGTGTCAATGTTGACAACATGAAGATTGCACAAAAGGATCTTCCATCCCCAGCACCTCTTCATACAGCTTGAAATGACATAGGGAAAGTGATTGACAGGTTTCATTTGCAAAACCACAAAGATGTACGGTGTAAAGTATACTACAATCCTGAGTTTGGGTTTTAGTACATCCTTAATTAAACGATACTTTATAGATATTTGCATACATACAGTTTCTGTTGTTATGGTTTACTGAATATATAATTTGTTTTTAGCTCAGTTACATTGAGAGGTTTTACAGTGTTGGATAAAGATTTTCACTTCATGTTACACTAAAATTATTTTAATATTTGCATCCAATTTACTTTAATGTAGGTCTGAATCTTCTACTCAAGAATTCGTTATTTTTATCTGTTCGATTGCCTTAAAATTCAAACCAATGCTTGATAATGGGGCATCAGAAGATGAAGTAAGAACAGCAATACAGAATACTGTTCTTTCGTGTAACATGTGTCATGTTTACACACCATGAAGATTGCACAAAAGGATCTTCCATCCCCACCACCTCTTCATACAGCTTGTAATGACATAGGTAAAGTAATTGACAGGCTTCATTTGCAAAACCACAAATATTCACGGTGTAAAGTAAACTACAATCTGAAGTTTGGGTTTTAGTACATTCTTAATTGAACAATACTTTATAGATATTTGCATACATACAGTTTCTGTTGTTATGGTTTACTTAATATATCATTTGTTTTTATCTCAGTGACAGCAGTTGAGAGGTTTTACAGGGTTGGATAAATATTTTCACTTCATGTTACCCTAATTATTTTAACATTTGCATCCAATTTACTTTAATGTAGATCTGAATATTCTACTCAAGCATGCGTTATTTTTACATTGATTTAAGTGCTGATGTTTCCTGTCCACTTTAGTGCTGGCTCAAAGACACATGTTCAGCGCGTTGATCAATGTTATACAATTCTGTATTCCCTGCAAGTACAGCTTCTTGAAGTATTGTCTACGTTTCTTTTTTGTTGAAAGCTATGGAAGTTTTTATTTTCAAACGAGTAAGTATAGTGATATTCGTTTTGTATCCTCGTCTAAAGACGGATTTTTGATCGCGAATAATTTCTTAAATACGCTGTATTTTATTATTTTTTAATCTCCGGCCACCGTGAGAATACTTTTGGCCAATACCTGCTGGAAAAGAAATGATATTTTACAGAAGATTGGGGGAGGGAGTGAATCCTAATGATCCCAATGCATATAATAATAATAATAATAATAATTTAATTCTAGTGCATTACAAAAAATTCTCAATGCCCTTACAGTTACAATGCTAATAAATTTACAAGAGGATATTCAGAATAAAATAAGAAACTAAGATAAATGATAATATACAATCTTAATAATATCCATTAGGAATTAAAAAGATAAGTTTTGTTTTAAAAATATCAACAGAAACGGAGGATCGAATTTCTTTAGGTAAGTCATTCCAAAGCCTCGGTGCAGAGTTCGAAAAAGACCTGGCACCATAATTCTCTGTTTTATACAGAGGAACATTGAGTTTATTAAAATCATTCAAATTTGATCGTAGAAGACGGGAAGGCTTATGGATAGAGAGAATCTCAGCTAGGTATTTAGGACCAAATCCATTATGTGATTAGGAGTACTTTAAAAATGATACGCTTACGAACAGGAAGCCAATGTAGCTTTCGAAGGATCGGTGAAATATGGTCTGTTTTTCGAATTTTTGTCACAAGTCTGGCAGCAGAATTCTGGATCCTTTGGAGTTTCGAGATATCCTTATCAGGAAGGCCAATAAGCAGGCTATTGCAGTAGTCCAGTTTGGACGTAACAAATGCATGAACCAACTTTTCGGTACTGGAAGGATCAAGATACTTACTGATTTGACCTAAGCGTTTGATGGAGAAAGATGCCGACTTACAAAGTCTTTTAACATGAGAAGACATCGACAACTGACAAACATTGACGAACTGCAAACAAACCAAACGAACCATGCAGCTGTAAGCCTCGCCTGTTTTCCGCTTATCTATGTCGGTACATTGCCAATGCTTGATAATGGGGCATCAGAATACAGAATACTGTTCTTTCGTATTACAACATGTGTCAATGTTGACACCATGAAGATTGCACAAAAGGATCTTCCATACCCAGCACCTCTTCATACAGCTTGGAATGACATAGGGAAAGTGATTGACAGGCTTCATTTGCAAAAGATGAAGAACAGATGAAGAACAGATGAAGATGAAGAACAGCATTCAGCACGAAATAACAGTATTCTGATACTGTTCTGTCATGTTGACACCATGAAGATTGCACAAAAGGATCTTCCATCCCCATCGCCTCTTCACTACTTCTATCAACACAGTTAATAGTTCTTCGTATGTAACGTTTGCTGTTCCTATGACTTTATTGAGACAACGTTTCATTAAGTTTGGATACCATCTGTCCACTTCCGAAGACCATCAATTTAGTCTTATCGGGATTAAGTAGGAGAGAGTTATTAAAACACCAATTACGCACACCGAGCAGGTCTTGGTTTATGTCATCAATAGCACTCAATTTATCAGGTACATTTTTGCAGTACTAACGGAAGGTCATTAACATATATATTAAACATTAGCGGACCAAGGATGCTTCCCTGTGGAACTCTACTAACTACAGGTAAAGGATCGGACACAGCGGAGTTAATGCGTACAACTTGGTATCTGTTTGTCAGATAGCTGCGAAACCAATCGAGACAGGAGGAAGCGCCGACATGATCTATGGTTATAAGATCGATGGTTTTTCGTAACATTAAACAGTACAATTTTAGCTTTTTTGCACTAAATAATTTAGAAAAAGGAGATAACACTTTACAGTTAATTCTACCCAGACGCTGTCAATGTAAACAAGAGTAAAAAGACTTTTTGTTTGTTTTTAACACTTGCTTAGTATGTAGACGTACATGTAGTATGTTGACTCTGGCACAATTTGGTTTTTGCCTTTTGGGCAGGGCTAAAGAATACGCACAAAATCGAAAATAGTTAATGTAAACAAATCTTTCAATATATAACCCACTGTTTTTGACAGTATAGGTAAAACCTTTATATCTTAAACAAGAACAATGAAGTCAAGACAGTGTGTCCCGAGAGACAAGTCTATTTACATGAGGTATTTCTTTCAAGACGAAGGTGTTAGGGAGGGAAAGAGCTCTTAAGAATGTTCCCAAAGTACAGTAAAGCTACGATTTACCATCACATTAAATTACCAATTGACAAAAGCTAGACATTTGACCGACGTAAGTATAACAAAAGACGTCCAAGAAAGCTATCCATTCGTGATGAACGCAACATTGTAAGACAATTACTTCGCTGTAGAATGACAATAGTGGCATTGTCCTCATTCAGACTTCGAACGGAGGCTGGAATAAGCCCTGATGTATCACTCTGATGCATTAGAAGAACACTGAAAAGAAACGGTTATTCGTATTTGGAAGGACTTGATCTGCAGGTATGGCTTTGCCTGTAAAGTTAGAAGGCTGTTAACGGACACATATTCTAGGAGCGCGGTATCAGCATGTATTGACGCCACTTCATTTGTACACAAGACAAACCCCTTTGATCAGGCACAAGCTACAAAATCTATGACATGGAGGAAGTGGGGCGAAGGCCTTGCACTGAGGTGCAAAAGCAAAGGGAAAAAAGGTGGTGTGGCGGGACAAACGGGTACACTATTTTGCTTCTATCGCTTATGGAAAAGGGTTGTATCCTGCAACCAGTATTTCCAACATGCGACTCTCAAAGAGGTAGGAGCTGTTTGTTGCCTTCGGAATACCGGACTTGAACCCAATCGAAAATCTATTTCACTTGGTGTCAATACAACTGGAGAAGGATGCCCTTGACAGACATATAACGTCAGAAAACTTTGAGCAATTTGAGAGAGTTAAAAATACCATTGTGAACTTTGGACAGAAATCTGACAGACATCATTCATCTCCGATTCCCGTTCGTCTATCCGCCGGTTGTGTCCGTAATAGACAATTGGCTCGCTGGAGGTTGCAAAAATTGGAATTTCATTGTGCCCCGGAGCAACAGGAAGTCGTTTAAATAAATAAATAACTTTGCTTTGCTCTGCTCCCACCCCCATGCATACTCATCAACAGCCGGATTCACAAAAGCATTGAATAACAGACAGGTGGTCAAACATGAAGGTTTTCCCACTACACCGACAGCCGATTATCATTAAATTTCTGAATTTGCCCCTTCCTTTACTCAAAAGATCATTAAGTGCTGAGGCAAATACCACCAGATGAATGTTGTTCCTCTGAACCTCCTGCACACATTCTGTCCACTGCCCATTACAACCGTTGACGCAATCACCACTGCGAGCATCACAAAGAAACTATGTGAAACTTTTTATTTCTGTCAAGCTTAAGGTACAGTACTGCCTAGAAATAACCTAACAGAAACCGCGGTTAACCTGGGTTGATCCGCGGATCATCCGCGGTTCAACCTGGGTCCATCTCCGGTTCAACCGAAGGCGATCCTCGGTTGATCGGCGGTCGAACCTCGGTCGGTCCGCGGTTCAACTTCGCGTAACCTAACCGCAATATTAACCGCAATGCGTATTTCGGAATATGTCGTTTATTTCCGAAGTTTGGCGTCGTTTGACACATGGTTTAAGTACTGTTGCGGTTCGAAGAAATGGGAAAGTTGTCAAAATATGCTAAGTTACGGCAGCGATGTAGAATATTACTTATTTCAGAATATAATATCGTTTGCTATGAATTTGATAATATCGTTTGGGAGAACTTGTGGCAACTTAAAATAAATACTTGTGCATTATTACAGGGAGCCGTAACGTCTATTAGTGAAGCGAGTTTAACAGTAAAGCGGTTTTGTTTGGTATTTTTTACACAATAATTGTATTAAATCGCTATTAAAATGTTCTTACTTGTTAATTTTGTCGACAATCAGGACAAATTACAGGCAACCAGACCATAAAAGCAAGGAGTCAGTATTTACATAAATTCGGAAGGCCGTTGACCGTGCGTCTCGCGCGCGTATATATAATAAGAGAGAGGAAGGGAAGCAACTTTATAGCTACATGATAGATTAAAGGTTAATGTTTACAGTCGTTTTGAAAATTTTGTAATTGAAAGCTGTGGTAACTTATATATTGGAAACATTTTTAGTGGAGAACTTTCGTATCATCTGTGCCCGGACTTGAGTCGAGCACCGGAAGTTAATTAGTCAAACACGCCACCATCTGTCAATATATATATACCAAATAAACCCGCTTTACGGCTCCCTGTGGCATCACGTTACCTGCCTGGTTCATCAATCAATCGCTATTCAATCCAATAAAAACAGTCCGATGAGCTTGAGCAACAAGTTAATACTACCGTTGACGTGCAATCTGCAGTTTAGCGGAAAAACTGCCTTGCTATAGTACACTGCCCAATCTTTGATGCTTGATGATTTTGTCGTCTTATATGACATGTATGCATATCGAATCAATATGATTTGTCGATTTATCATAGTAAATATGATCATGGATCACAGGCACTGTCAGGCAGTGAAAGGTAGCGAAAGGTAGCGAGACATATACCGCAGATACATACTCCAATTTAAAAGCTCTTGTTATATGACTGTGTTTCTGGAGCATTCTAACAATCAATTCAACAAACAGGTAATTTACGCCGGATATACGCGCGCCGATGTATGGTCACATAGAATGCTGATAATTCTGACACTAGTACTATTGGGAACTAATGCCATCAACAACACGACAAGACATGCTTTGTGTCTGTCATGCAATATTTTAAATCGCACTGAAAAGATAAAAGCTCTTATTATGACTGTGTTTCTGCAGCATTCTGACTCGCACTTTTAATTCAACAAACAAGTAGTTTACGCTGGATATACGCACGCCGATGTATGATCGCATGAGATATGAATTCTGACACTATTGGCAACTAATGCCATCAACAACAAGACAAGACATGGTTTGTGTATGTCATGCAATAAACGTTAGTATTTTGTTACTAAAAATCGTGGCAGTTTACCACCTTTTCACTTTGCAATTTGTCATTTACACTCGTTCTTAATAACGACGCACAGCCATACATGTGGTTGAAGTAAGAATCAATATTCAATATCATACAATAAAGAATGTAGTTTGACCAACTCAGACAAAAAACACTTAAAATAATGTATAAATTACCGTTTGCCGACACAATAGCGTTCAGAATACCCATTGAATAGAATAAAAATGATTCATTTCACGTGTTCTTACGATCGGGCGAGATCGGAATCCGAAGTGTACGGTCGCCAATACTCTTGCGGTTGCGGTCGAATGTGTCGACCGCAACATCACCGCAACCGAACCGCAAACGAGCCGCAACCGAACCGGAAACAAGCCGCAACCGCAGTGTTAGGTTAATTCTAGGCAGTACTGTACGTTTACACACTACGATTTGTCGGGCCGATTTTCCAAATATGGGCATCCGATTGATGGCGTTAGCGTTGACGTCAGCAAGTCCCGACACTGAAAATCGGGAGAAAAATCTGTATAAAAGTCACATCTTTTTCCAGAGTCGTAGCGATTTTTGACTGTAACTATGACTAACGAATAAACGCGCGTATATTTAAAAAAAAGTAAAACAAAAAAGAAATATGTCGACCGTAAACTACGAGTGTATAGCAGACGAAGCTGTTTTATTAAATACGGAACTAGTTATAGTTGAAAATAATCCGAGGAAAAAAAGGGCCGGGCATTTACTGACAAGGAGACGCTAATTTTAATTTCGGAGTGGTTTAAATACCCGCAAAACAAGAAATTGAACGAATACCACGACAGAGATAAGAGAGTGCTTGCCCGTGAACAAATGGCTTTGGCAGTGAACCAGGCAATGGGATACGAGGACAACATCAACGAAGAGAAAAAACTCACAGGTATAATATATAATGTACATTTATTAACTCGTATTGTATAAATAAGTGAACCTTTACACAGCAAAATGAAATGTTTGCCTTGAAGATTACTAAAGTATAGGCTGGTTTTGACAATTGCCAATTCAATTTGTCGTGTTTATATTTATTTAAAATGCACTTAAGTGATTCCTCACCATTAATCATATAAAATACACGCCTTTATACGGAAAAACCACTTATATAATGTAGTGTTTTACAACATTGAGCATATATATAAAAATGCAAACATAATTGAAAGTATAATAACTTATAACAAGTTGAAAAATACATCTGACTGCAGGGTACATCGCTAGTCTCATTTCTAGAATCATGATCTCTCCCATTCTTTGAAAAAAAACTAGAGGAAGCTTCCAATACATTCTCAAGAAGTTATTTTTTCAGTTTTTAATACCGTGTTATTTAACGTTTGTGTAAGTTCAGATATCCAGAAAAAAATTTGCGCACATACTTTGGCAAGGAGTGTGGCAAGGAGAATGAGTGGAAGTCAAAATCTGGGTCGGCACACAAGACTCCCTTCAAATCTTCTTGGCCGTGGTACACGGAATTTACCTGGCTAAAAGACCACATTGGCTGCAAAGAGTCAACATCAAACCTGTACATGGTAGTGAAGGTCGAGGATGATGTGGCCGTCAGTCCGTAACAAACTGCACCAACAAGGAAGAGAGGACGTGGGAACCCGCAGTGTAGCGAGGAAAGGCTTATAAAAGCTGCAGAGGATATGGTGACCAAATTCCCTGCATTTGGGGCACCAGCAGCAAAGCCATCCCTTACAGACGATGAATTGTTTGGACAGCTTATTGCCAGAAAATAGCAAGCTTACTGAGAACGAAGAAAAGGAAGATCTAAAATTAAATATACAACTCCTGATCAAGCAGCCGTGTTCTGGGCCTTTATTTAATCTCACATGTAATTAAGAGTGATTTTCGGTTGACTATAAAGGTTGTGGTTGTTAATAATACTGTTTTAATCTCGATGCTTTTGTTGTTTGATCAAAATGTTGAAATATATCATAAATAAGTTATTTATATAAAACGTCGCTTACCAAATTTTTGACCGTATGTTTCATGTACGATTTGCCAAGCCACGATGAATCTTTGATCCGAGGGGTTTCCTTTTGCCAACACCAACGGACAAGTTGTTTGTCACAAGGTTTATCCTCAGGCCAACCTCAGGCCTGGAACCGAAGGCAACGTCACGTGCATCATGGGCTTCCAAAATTTTGTTCAAACATTTGCAAGCATCTGCTATTTTTATATTTTGTACAACTGTTTAAAAACAAAACTGATTCAAGCTTCAACAAGGTAAGAATATAAGTCTGTCTAATATAAAGATTAGATTGTACACTATTATATTTACAATTTATAATTATAATTATTTTGCTATTTACATGTAATTAGTTTCAGCAATATTTCTTTCATGTTCCTTTCAATATATCTTTGAATTTGTTTAATTCATTTAAGTTAAAATTATGCAACACAAACAACCTTTGGTACTTTTATAATTACAGACTATAATATACAGACCCTAAGCCATAAGACTCTAAAGTAGTCTATGGGTACATATATAGTGATAGTAGATACAAACATTGCCACCAATTTTTTAGTCTCCTTCGCAGCCGTTCTTAGTGTCGGTCCAATAGGACCGACACTAAGAATGGCTGCGAAGGAGACTACCAATTGTTCTTCAATGCATAATTTAAATTAGCCTCTTTGACAGTTCTAGCTCTATTTTTGAATGTTAAACACAAAGATGCATACAAGAATGATTTATATGCCTTCATGTTACAGATTTATCAAATTTGTTATAAATACATACATACACAAAGTATATGCAGTAATATTATATTATTATACAATACTCATACAATCTCGATTGTGATTGGCTAAAAAACCTACAGACAATTATTTTGTGTCTTGCCACCTACAAAATATCAAAAATTGTCTGTAGGTGACGTAATTGTCTTTGCGTGGCTTACTTCCTCAACTTATTCCTAAAATTATTGGATTTGACTTACACATGATATCAGGAATTATCCACACCTCTGTCAGTTGTTATCCATCTCAGCCTCAGGCAATATTGACGTAATTGACCTCGGTCTGAATAATTATTGATATCATGCTCAGCCTCATCCAATAATTGTTTAATATATGTTAGTAAAAATATATTTAAAGTTTCCATTGGCAAGGAATTGCACCTGGACCATTCACATAGTCTGACAAAATGTCTCGCATTTCCTCTGCATTTCTTGGACATCTTTGTTTATTTCTTGGTAGGGACTGCAATCTGCTTGCTCTTGCATCATTTCTCCAGCTGCCATTCAAAATTTCGCCATTTACATCAACATCCATACTACCAAGAGGTGCATACGAATTTGATGATTTATCCATCAGAAAGTTGTGCAGGGAACAACAAGCAAGGATGACACTTGTTACTGTGTCTGGCTTCAGGATGATCATTGTGTGAAATGTGCGGAATCGTGCTGCTAACAGACCAAAGACATTTTCACTTATTCTGCGAGCGCGAAACAGCCGATAATTGAAGATACGCCTTTCTTCAGACAAAGTTTTGCTTGGATATGGTTTCATCAGGTGCTTCCCCAGTGGGAAAGCATCATCACACACAAAAAAATTATCAACAGCTACATTTGATGCTTGATGCTTGGATCATTGGGCTGTGGCAAAGGTTGTGGTGGAGGTATGTTGGTTGTATTTCCTTCGATGGCTTTCCATAAAGTTGATTTTCGGAAAATACCTGCATCACTTGCACTACCATGACAATCAACATCTACATACAGAAATTGGTATCGTGGACCCACAAATGCCAATAGGACGACACTGAAAAAGGACTTGTAGTTAGGAAGTCTGATCCAGCACTGGATGAGCACCAATGCAATTTGGCAGGTTCCATCGCTCTTCAAATTCCTGTCCAATCTGCAACCATTCTTCTGTGGATGGACAACTCATCTATTCTGTTTTCAGCACTTTGTAGATGGCCTTGCAGACAGTTGGTATTAGCATGCTCAAAGTGGATCGACTAATTCGATACTGGAATTCAAGACTAGCATATGATTCTGCTGTGGCAAGGAATCTAAGAGTGACTGCCAGACATTCGTTGGGTGGTATTGACAATCTCATGCGGGTGTCTTTCTTTGTGATCAAAGGGCTAACTTTGGTTAGATGTTCCTGTGAAATATCAATATGTTACCAGTTAGATTCCTAATACTTTGTACTTGCTGCATATATTTTTAGTTGTGTGGCCAAAGTTAGGTATATTAAATATTTGTATATAAGAACCTTATCGGCTTATTTTTCCAAGCTTAGTGTTAAATCTGAAGATGTTTAGTTTTCTGAATAAAAAGTTATAGTACCACTTGTACACATGAAAATAGTCAAGGAGAATAAAAGTAATTTAACCTGGGAATTTAATAGGGTGATATTAAGGTCAAATTATCAATAATCTATCTCAGGGGAGGGGGTTAATTAGCAATTCCTGCACTATATGCATTTAATGGTTTCCTTCCTGTTTCTATTGTGTGTCTGGGATTCTGGTAGTGTGAAACGTGTTGTTTTCAGTGCGATTATAAAGCTCTATGACTATGAATATAATTTCCTACTAGCTTTTCCATAGCAATTATTCAACATGGTTATACATGGAGAAAATATACGTTGTTTATTACAGTAGTTGGGGGCCAAAATGACGGCGACTCGGTGAGTAAGCGAACGCGAAGTTTAAAAATGTATCTGTTTTATTGTTTGTATTGGAGACCTTTTGCTGTCAAAACGTTTTTTCGGTCCTTTATATTTCCCGAGTCCATATAATCCCGTTTGTAATGTTGTTTTTTTCAAGTGTTAAGCCTTATTATTGGTCCTATCCCAGAATAATCCCTTTCGATTCAACAATGATTTATTTGTCAACGATGAAGAAACTATAAGTTCTGAAAATGGACATAAAGCATAAACTAAATATGCCTGCGATAAGCCACATGGCAATACAAAAAGGCTTAACAATAGCCTGCAAAGATTAAAGTAGAATACACGGTAATGACATAACATTTACCTAAAAAAGAATGTCCAGAACTCTGAATGCAGTGTCTGTGAGACTGACTCTTCTAAAGACAGCTCCCGACATCCGTTCAACGAAAAAAACAGATCAAAGTCCGCTTGACCCGGAAGTGATATCCGGTCACGCACGTGTGACGCACGGGTAACTCTACATTGATCGAGCAGATTTCAGCCTTGGCCTTCGGAAATAACAAATTTATTTCACCACGGATTTCACTTGCCACACGTCACCTCGGAACAGTTTCCGTTTATACAAGTTCAAATATTTGTCAACGATCAAACTATTAAAGACATTAAAAACACTTTAGGTTTATCACGGGATGAAATCATTGATTTGCATATTTGCAAATTTAATTTCAAAGTTGTTGCAAATATCAACTTTGATCAAATTTGACCGACTTTGCGCATTACCAAAGATGAAATTTGCCTTAATCTTTGCACCCGGGTGCAGGAGAGCAATGACCGTAAAGACACACGTACGATGGCAAATTTACTACAAAGTTCAACTTTGCTTCAAATTTGGCACCGCTTGAAGATTTAGTGAAAAGATAACGTTTGCTCCGACATAATAATAATAATAATAAACTTTATTTACCACAGAAATCTTTCAGCTTACGCTGATTTCCAAAGATGCTTTCCAAAGATGCTGTGACTTTGCAGCCGCTGCAAATCTGATTAGCTTTTTTGTATACGCAGCAATTGCAAATTTGCTGCAAAGAAGAACTTTGCAAATACAACTCATGTTGTTTATCAAATTTGTGTGCATTCAAAAAAACAATAAAGAGTTATAAATCAATTTTCAAATTTTAATCTACTACAAATAGAAAATGGTTTGTAACTATCATTAATAATGACTATATACATTGGTATCGATAGATTTAAAAAATAAATAAAACATTAAATGGCTAACTAAGTTGTTAAGTGAAAAGATGGTAAACTGCCACTAGACGATTTTTAGTAACGAAATACTGACGTTTCGAGCAGAGCCCTTCATCATGAGAATAGGTCTTACTCTGATGAACGGCGCTCCGCTCGAAACGTCAGTATTTCGTCACTAAAAATCTTGGTAGATCACCACCTTTTCACTTTGCTATATATCCAAAACACTGTCTACGCAGCACTCTACTTATTAAGTGTCGTTTAATCCTTTCTCGTCCGAGATTCTCCTTTTGACTTGTAGAATCGGCGGACGTTACTGAGTAAAATCTAATGATTCTTTCAACCGTTCTTCTTTTCATCACAAAAGCTCTTTCCATGGTGAGTAAAATTGTGTGACGATATAGGGAAAGAGTTATTATAAGTAAAACTGTAAACAGTGGAGTAGGTATATAGCGTGTAAAAATCTTTATAAAATTGTCGCTAAAATGCAGACAAACTGAATTGTCTATAACAATGTTATAACAATTAACAAGATTTCTAACAAGGAAACTTGCAAAGCGTAACATTTAAAATGTTTAAACTCGACGAACAGCTGCAGGTTCTGTTTGCCGCACCATGCAGGTGTCCCCTCTGGCGCTGGAAGTACATGCTGCTTCTTCATCATTGCACGTGACCTTGTCATGCATTTTCGCAGCCACTTTCTGTCGAGGCTCTGCAAGATGTCCACAAACATCTGGCTTCTCCACACATGTGGTGTAACAACGATTTTTTTTGCTGTGGTTGCTCGCCACTGTCGCCTCCTTCAGGGTCATCCACGTCGGTCACCTCCTGACACTCGCTATTTTCAGGCGACATTGCCTGTCGAACCAGTGCAGACTTTATCTCTGTTCTCCCTTGCCGTCCACGTTGTCGATCCTTCGAGTGTGCTTTTTCGACGGCGTAATTTCTATGAAATAAAAAAATTGCAAGTATTGAGCAATTAAGTCTATCAAATATATTAGTCGCCCAGCAAAAGTATAAATGAGGAAACAGGGGATTTATATAGCTATTATATAATAAAGTATCTTCACGAGTTACAAAGGAGTGAAGAGGCTTTAAAAAATTTTAAATGGGAAAGTTTGTTATGTAGAAGGGAGAAACATGTTTACCATTTAGTGAAGAGAAGCCTAGCTGGTTGGCATAAAACATCACAATTTTTAAAACATTATTTTAGTTTTAATCATAGTACTGTACCAAGAAAGTTATCAACTTCGTTTACCAAAAGAATGCAGGAAAAAGGGATTCTATTATGGATGTACCGTCTTATTATAATAGATTTAATAGCAATATTTAGTCAGTAAATATAATCGTTAATTTTATTTTGTAACATATCTTAGTTTTGTTCAGGCCCCTTAAGGATAACAGTGAAACTTTTCACTGATCGGGTTATTTTATAGCCAGTCGAACAAAACGAACCAGAGCAAATCATACGACGTTTATTTGCAAATTCCTTTGAGAAAGTTGGTGGGGCAGCTGTGATATCGAAATTCAGTCCGGAGTTCGATAACAAGTGCTCCTAACTACTACGTCAGCAGACATCAATTTACTTCGCAAAAAATCGGTAAATATTATAAATATTATAAATATTTGTAATCCATCTATAGTGGGAACTACTAAGTATACGTTAGATAATGGTCACGAGTGTTCTATGGATGTAGAGTCCTGAACATTAGAGTGGCCCGGAGTGGCCTATCTAAGGCCCTGTTTACAAGGAGGTGGGGTTACCCTAGCACCCGGGTTACCCTAGCAAGAGGGTAAAAAGTTAGCCTGGGTTTACAAGCAAAATTTGATATGGTAGGGTTACCCTACTGCCCGGGTCAACTTTATTACACACGGTTACCAAGCAACGAAAACAATAGCAAACAAAATGGCCGACAAGAGGATTTTGGTATTAATATGTACACTTCTCAGCGTCCTGCCCTTTATTACTGCTCTTCTATTGAATCAACTGCTGCTGCTTCACCTTCTTATTGCGAGAAAACACGAACAGGTTCAATTAATGTTAAATGCAGCTACACAATATAATTCGGCACTCGCTCGACTGCGGTATGTTAAACGAAGAGTGATTCGACGACGACGAAGACTACGGAGACAACCTGGACGCACAGATCAGTGGTGGAGAAATTTATGCGAAGGAAGGGCTGTTGAAAGCGAATGGAAGAAAAATTTCCGACTGAATCGATATATTTTCATGAATCTGGCTGACGAGGTCAGACCTTTTCTAGAGGCTCGTCCTGGTCCGCGCGGAGACGATGTCTTGTCGGTGAAGAAGCAATTGGCGATGACTTTATATTACCTGAAAGACCAGGGGTCAATTAGCATGACCGCTAATGCTTTTGGCGTAGCAATATGCACAGTGTCCGTTGTGATCAGAAAAGTTTGCCATGTTTTGGTAAACAAGTGTGGACATTATATCAAATTACCAACCTCAGAACAGGAGATGATGAAGATTGTTACTGAAATGGAAAATAAATTTGGCTTTCCGCAAGCATTTGGATGCGTCGATGGAACTCATATTCCCATTTTATCACCTAATGAGAATCCACATGATTACTTCTGTTATAAAATGAAGTACACTTTAAATGTACAAGCGGTATGTGACTGTAATTGAAAATTCTTAGACGTTGATGTAAGGTGGCCTGGTTCAGTCCATGATGGTCGAGTGTTTTCAAATTCTAGAGTGAATAGAATGCTAAGCAAAGAGAAACTACCCATGTTATATAAGGAAATTTTGCCAGGTTATGATAAAGTACCAGTATTATTACTTGGTGATCCAGCATACCCATTATTGCCATATTGTATGAAGGAGTTCCCAAATCCAAGATCTAACGAAGAAGTAATATTCAACAATATGCTGAGAAGTGGAAGAAACCCAATAGAATGTGCATTTGGGAGACTGAAAGCTAGATGGCAAATCCTGAATAAGCGCATTCACTTGAAACTGGAATATGTGCCCACTGTTATATATGCTTGTTTTATTTTGCACAACATTTGCGAAATTAATGGAATTACAATGGAACATGATGATGTGGCCAGACAGATAGCTAATGATAGTACAATTCAACCAGACACTCAGCCAGACCGGTTGTATGCATTCAATACTGCAGAAGGAACATATGTTCGAGATCTTATCACTTTAATGTTCAAAGAACATATTCCTCATTAGTTTAATAAATTAACAGTCATGCTTTTTGTATTTTAATAAATGAAAAGTTTTTTTCCTTCATATATTGTCATCCCTGCTTGAATACAATATTATTTATATAATATATTTTATTTAGTTTGAGTTTTGTTGGGCCCACAGTAATTGGCATTTGCTCTTGCAGTGTAATTGCCAAATTTTGGTGATTAAAGTATTTCTGTTTTGTTATGTAACTTAATGTTTTGTATCTGGCAAATATAATAAAATACAGGACTGGTATTTCCTCTATTAAGACCTAGTATTTGTTAGTTTGTAAAAGAGAATTTCACATGTAGAAAAGTACAACATGTGACGTGAAAAGTACAACATGTGACGTTATGAAAGAAGTAAAAATTAATTCAGTAGTATCAACAATTCTGGAACAAGTGAGATGTTCCCAACCACAAGTATTCGGTCTAGGCTCAGATTCCAGCCCCAAGGTTTTCGGCACCTTTTTGATGACCTGCTCATAAATCATGATAGGGATTTTTAAATATTTTTTAATGTCAATATAAAAATACATCTAAGTTTTTAGATTGCCCCATACTGATATTGTGATGCAAACAAAATTAACAAACTTTTTAACAATTTTAACAACAACTTTACCAGATTCAAAAAGTTTAAACAGAATGTGTAACAGCAACAAAATTACTGTTCATATAATATTTATATAAAATCACAATCGAAAATATGTGTTAGGATCTTCTCCATCATTGTCATAATCAGACATATTGGTAGAAGAACTCTGATTGCTAGAACTATACTGACTACCATGTCCAAATGAATTCTGAGCTCCAGCACTATAGTTATTACCAACAGCAGAACCAAACATAACAGGTTTTGGTGTCTGATTCATGTACTGCATATGAGTAGGATGATAAGGTTGTTGTTGGCTTGACAAAGACATTGCAACCATTTGCATAGCAGATGCAATACCACCACCAAGGGAATTTAGGCAATCCGCCATCTTTGTCATAGAAACCTCCAATGTTTCATTGGACTTAACAAATGCTTCAAGTAGACTCTTCTTCATGTCTACATCATCTTTAGCAGTTTGCAATAGGACTTTATCTCTTTGGGATTGGGACAAATTTCTTTCCATGTGTTTCCTCTTGTTGTCCACTAGTCGAGCTATTTTAGCTGAATTTATTTTACCATTGACCTTTGTATGTTGTTTTGAGGAATCATCTGAGCTTCTGGTTTCTTCCACATCATTTTGGCTGACACTTGATAGGCCATCAGTATCATGATCACCATCATCACCAAGAGTTGATGGGGAATAGGAAGAATCTAAAGGGCATGGAAATTAAACATTAGACCAAATCAATAAAATGGATATATAAGTTTATGTTTTCAGATTATAGAATTGTAACAATATGATCAACTAATATATTTTACAGTTTGCTGAGTACAGTAATTAAAAAAAAAGTGAAACAAATAATAAATATTACATAAAGATGGAAAGATGCCAATTATATTGTTTTCTTTTGTGTGCTTCTCAAAAAATTTAAGTATATACTGCCTATTGCAATAACCTGAATTCAAGAGTTTTGTAAAATAACTGTAATATAATAAACATAGTATGCTGTACAATCTTTAAACAGTCTTTTTTTAATTCATATACAATTGTTCAAGAAAATATTTATTGCTGTATACATACCTCCAACTGCATCATTACTTTCATCCTCAAGTGATTCATTCACAAGGTCACCATCGACACCAAAAGGTATTGTATTTGTAGCGGGAGAGCCTCCCCAAATTTCATTAAGGATATCAAAATTTTCTTTTACAATTTTTCCGCTACCGCTACGGCTGCCTTTATTCACAGCGGTCCTGTAATCTTGTCGGATATTTTTTAACTTTTCTTTTACTCTTTCATATCCTTTCTTGATTCCACATTTCTCCTTGTCATTCTGAGATTTAAAATTTTCGAATTCCTCTTTTCCCATATCCTTAATGCTAATCTCTGGTCCGGTGAGAGTTGGCAGTCCAAACTCTTCAGGATACAAATTTGCCATGCATTGTCGTACTTCGGTGTAAAGTGACTGCAAATCTACCTCAAAGTCTATACCTTTAAAGTCGCATTGAGATTTATATTCTCGAACATACGTCAACATCTCCTCTACCTTGTACCACGACCATGACCACTTTTTATTCCCTGTACGCTTTTTGTTGTTGTTGTTTGATTCTGATTCAGTTAATTTCCGTTTTTGCCCATGAGTACTATTTATGCTGCATGAAAGGTCGGCCATATTGGTGAACCATAAGCAGCACAAGGAGCCTGGAACTAATAAAAAGTTGTCCCGGCTAGGCGAGTACCCTACCAAACGTGTTTACAAGGACAAAACATAACCCGGCTATTAGGGTAACCCTAGTAGGGTAACCCTAGTAGCGTGATAGGGTTACCCTAGCACCAGGGTTACCCTAGCGGCCTTGTAAACACGACAAACGAAAAAACAAGAAATGTACGAGAGGTAGGGTAACCCGGGTGCTAGGGTAACCCGGGTGCTAGGGTAACCCTACCTCCTTGTAAACAGGGCCTTAGTCAATGAACTCTGTATCCCATAGATTACGAGGGACTATTATATCTGACCGTCCCGACTTCGAGAATGGTTGAAACCATAAAGTAATTTTAACTATTACTGTAAAAAAATTTTGCCTCGCACATTTACCAGAAACACGCATGGGTTGTTTCTGTCATGGCAGGCGGAGAGAGTCCACTGCGCCATGCAAAAGAAAACAAAAGATCTTTTAGTGGACTCTACATAGAGTTCACTAATCTGTCTAATATTGATGAATTAAAACACTCCAATATAGTGAAATACTTGACGTGGATTGGTTTTAAATGTATTTATTAGTAATAATAAAGGTCGCAGTTACTTCAGCCGTTGGCACTTCAGGTATCTTCTACCTGTGGGTAAGTGCCTTTACTTGTTTTGTGTGTTATTTTTAATTCTCTTCCCCATGTTTCATGGGTGACTTGCTGATCACGGGATGGAGAGGGTACCGTTTAGGGTTCTGCAAGTCCTGTATCCTTTCCACGAGCCCCAGTACGCATCGCGGTTGGTGTAACCGGCTACCGCCTCCATCCCAAGGGTGTCTCATTGATAAAGCCAGCTTGTGACGTTCGTCACTGCGATGTAGTTGATCACCATGTGAGATCGTTAATAGCCAAAGTCACAGGGTGAGTGTATTTTAAAGGCCAGTTTACACAGGCGATTTTTGCTGGGATTTTTCTGACCCTTACGTATGCGATATAGTAGAATACTCACTAAAGTATTGAACGTCATACATCTGCACAAATGGTTCAATACATTCGTAAGACAATCCATTCGATCGCATATGTTAAAAAGAGAAAAATCGCATAAAAAATCGCCTGTGAGGCCTTAAGGTGATTGCTCAGTTTTGCATTGCGCACATCCAATAATCAGTGTTTTTATGGCCATAATATGTTACACTTTCAAAACATTCCTACCATTTTAGGACAATTTAGTGCCAAATCGAACAATGGCCGCTTATGTACTGGTAGGGAAGAGTTATTACGGGACCAAATCAATTTTTCCCGAGAAATGTTACACAAGTCTAGCTTTGTAAACTACTTGATAATGCCGGTTTAAGGCCATAGTTCTTAAAGAAGGTCGGTGACCATAATTTTTTCCTTAATAAATATTTTCTTCTACCACTTTTACGTGTTATAACAGAAACATAGAGAAAAATCATTTCTACAACTTATAATATTTTACATTTTTGATGAATGTTTCTTCAAATAACATATGTCAAAGAATATGGGAAACGACCTTTCTTTGTCATAAACCCTGTTAGCTGTTTCTTTCCCCCTAAAATATCATGTTTTCTTGTATAAAATTACTAGTTGCAATGATTGATAAAAAAATTTCTTTGTCAAAAGGTTCAAGGAAAAGTTGTGCAATGTGGTTTTTACTCAACTCGTAAATTGGTCACAATGACGTCACCATACTAGTAAGAGGCCGTGACCTGTGATATGCCATAAAATCTAAACAAGGTCGGTGACCCCAACTTTTTTGTTTGGTTTAATATAAGTATGTCAATAACTTTAAGACTGGGAAGTTTCAGCAAATTTTCATTTCGGAAAGAATTACTGAGGAATTACCTTAACATGCGTTTGATCACGTGTCACGTCGCAGCGCGCGCACTTGTCATCTTATCGCCTTCCGTTCTGGTTTTATAAAACATGGAAAGGGTCTTCGTTATTCTCCATCTTGGTCAATCTGATACTTTGGAGGTAAATTGAGGTAAACAAGCCAATAATAATAATAAACATATTTCTACTCGGCACTACTCTACTCTACTCTACTCTACTCCAATCTACGCTACTCTATAAGTAGATAGATACTAAACAGGATAAATCGAATACTCTAAAACTAAAATGTTGGTGTAAGGTACTTCCGAAATAGTGTGTAGGAGATCTAATGTTTCGAGCGAAGTCCCTTCGAAGGAGGAAGCCGAAGGTCCACATGTTCACTCTCTCAGTCCAACGTTTTGCTTTACACACTATTTCGACAGTACGTACTTATAGAGATTTCGATTTGTTTTTCTACACTACCTATGACAGAACACTTTTATAGTCTTATTTAAAACCGTAATCGGTCGCCAGGTATGTTGATGTTGTGACAGTTACATAATAATTGCGCGCTTTATACTTCAGCAGACTGAACTAAAGTAATTTCGATCGAAATTTTGATGGATAGAAACTGATCAAATTGAAATTTGATGCGATCGTACAGTAATTGGGTTGTCGACATGCATACCTTCAATCCGTAAATCTACTGTGTATCCAAGTATTGGTTTATAAGTATTGTTTTTCTGAATTTGTTTTATTTTTTACCTTTTTAAATGGTCTCCTGGTATTTGATTTTTACACATACACATTTATCACTCAATATGATGTATTATGAATCCAGAGTTTAAAATAGTCTGGCGACTGGCGTTAGCCAAGCAAAATACAGAAATGTCTTATTCGGATGGGAAAGAATTAATTTACGCACGTTCAGGAGGAAAAGGCCAGACCTCTAGCAAACTTTACACAATGCCAAATTAAATGCTATATTATTTAAAATGCTATCCGCAAAAATATCAGTCGGTGATGATCACCTGGATTTATTATCTGTGTTTACCTTTGAGCACCTGTCAAATATTTAGACGGAAATCAATGCGACAATTTGCGAAAAATATCATTGATATGATGATCAAATTGAAGAAATAATGCTGTGAAAATTATCAGTGCAAGCTAAAACCTACATTTACACATGCATATAATATGTATTATGTATAACCCCATACTTATGTGTGAATAAACTTGCTGATATTTTGTAAATATACTGTACATCCATGATGATTAATACATGTCTAGGTTTTCCATTCTGTTTTTTCAAATGTTGCAATATTGCAATTATTGCATCAAATTGTATCATCCTGATACCTGAGTTAACGCCTCTTGATTTAAATAATTTGATTGAACAGTCTCTAGCAGGAATCTTGTTACATCCTAAGGCCAAAATAAAAAATACCTTGGTTTCCGGTTTCCCGACCCAATCTTTTTATTGAAATTTTGAGAAGCCTGGGCACAAGCTGCAGCTTGATTTGCATCCAGGCAGCATCCTCAAGATCAGCATGGTTTGGTAAAACCTATTGTTCATCCATGCAATGTTTGGAAAAAATGTAAAACAAAAGAAAAACCGACCTACCCTACCTAATGTTTTTCAGCATGAAATAGGAAACCCAGGTATTTTTTTTCTTGGCCTAATACATATCATAATATTATACTGTACTGTCAGCCAATAAAAAATATTGGTTATCATCACTGACAGACCAAATGTTATGGATATGGTATTATGTTACGAAAATAATATAAATGTAAGCCTAACCGAGTATATGAATACATTGTATACAGTAGTTATTTTTAATGTTTTATATTCAATTGATAATGTTGTCCCAAGTGGAGAATAATTTTATAACTATGCTTTTGTGATATTTTTTTTCATGACCAAAAACAGGAGAATATTTCATTTAGCTACAGTATGCTTGGGAAACAAATAAACAGCAATAGCTACAGTATGCTTGGGAAACAAATAAACATAACAGGTAATATGTATGGTAATATTTTTTATATTTTTATACAAATAATCAAATATCTCACCTTGACATTTTCAAAATTGAGAATCAAGGCCTATTTATTTATATTTACGATATGTGGCCTAATTAACAATGTTTATTACCGGTACATCTATTTGAAAACTCGTAAAAAAAAAAACGCGACTTTATTATTGGTAAAACCCGTCAATAAGATACATTTAGTATTTTACTAACCTGAGTAATCCTATGTCTTCATTCTTGTTGAAGAGTTTGTCATTGCGAATTGAATTTTCTCGCCGACGTTTAGTGAGGAAGTGTGCCTTTAGAGACCCTTAGAACAAAGACAATGAGACAAATCTGTATATTACTAAAAGAGGCTTGCAATGGTATAGTTTAGCTTAATATTTAGACAAAGTATACAGTACCGCTTGCAAGTAAGGTACCCTCCACTCGCAAGTCGCGAGTGAAAATGATCCTCACTATCTCAATTGAACAATGCAAGCGCTCTGACCTTTCACGGACTCACAATACTCGCGAGTTGCAAGTATTATTTGTCACCAAAGGTGGATTTCGATTAAGCGAATATACGTGCGCAGATGACTTTTCTATTGTACAAATTGAATGGTGTTCTACTTGGTTGCACACAAGCGCTCTTAAGACAAAAGGAACATACTCGCTTTAAGGTGCGAGTAAGCACTCGTAACGAGTCAGAACGCGTGGGATTTTCACTCATTACTCACGAGTGGAGGGTACCTTACTCGCAAGCGGTACTGTAATAACATTATGCTTGATTGTATATATACTACACACTTACTTTCAATTACCAATTCAGATATTTTGTCCATACCATCGAGTGCTTTGATATTCTGGACCAAGGCCTTGTTCACCACTTCATTAATCGGGGACCTAAAACTGGCGTACATGTACAATATTACTTGGTAAGTGCTACTCTGATTTCATTCAACAATATTTTGGGATACAGTGCTTAACATGTACATGTACAATAACTCTCACATGAAAATTAACCATTTTCAAGAGTTTTTTTCAAACAAGATGCGAGTGAGGACGAAGAGCTGAATTAAAGTGCTCAAAAGCTTCTTGCTGAAAGACTTCTCGCTTGTTTCTTGTAACGATGCTCTTGAAAATTGTTCTCTAGTTTTGCAGCACAAATCTCTTGAATCCTACAGAATCTTACTAGAAATTTAGTTTGCATCACTGGCAACTGCACATAAATTTAAATACATACACTTAATGACCACTCAAGTTAATTATTATTCTTTACAAATTGAAATTCAAATAATTGAAATGATTAAAAATTGTGTGTGGGGGGGGGGCTTGAAATGCGAGGGGGGAGGGGGAAAGGAGAGCCTGGTAATGCCAGTTGAACAGTTTGTCATAAAATTTCAAATGGTTTATCAAACCGTTCAAACTGCTTCTAAAAGTATTCAAGGCCACTCCGAAGAAGTTTTATCCTGTGAATGATTCGATCTTTCGTCCTATTGACTCTGTGGATCCATTGGGGACTCCACACACTGCAAGAACGAAGTTATATTAGTTGAAGTTGAAAAAGTTCATGGCAATTGTGCTTCCTGAAATCATCTGTCGTTTTTGCAAAAGAAAAGTAAAGAATGCTTCAAATTTAAAGAAAATTATTTCTGATACGCAACAGTTACTAGTTTCCGCCATCTGTCCCTTTGTCGAAAAGAGCGTTTTTGAACTTCGAAACTGATGCGCCTCATCGTCTTCAATTTCAAAAGTTTTTTAAAAATTATCAGTTGTTTCAACCCAAAATATATAATAACATCATGACAGAACGTTGACACTTAACTGCCTTTTTACATTGAAAGAGTTGAACAGAGATAGAAATGATCGTCACTGTGTCAAGTGATTTTCATAATAGCATACAGGTATTAACATGTTAACCGAAATTTTCAATGCTGATAGAAAAAATTGCTGATGGAAAAGAAACACTGTCTACGCAGCACTGTCTACTTTGTTATTTGAATGTCTATGGATAGTATTATCTCAATAGTATTATCCGATTGCAGATCAAATTACTTATATTTGCAAGATATTTTATTTTAATTTAATATGAAGTGACACAAGGATAACACTATCCTAGACATTCGAAATAACAAAGTACACAGTTCTATAAACTTCGAAAATTTTGGGTTAACATGTCAACATTGGAAATATGCTATTATGAAAATCACTTGACGTAGTGACGATCATTTCTATCTCTGTTTAACCTTCAACAGCTTCAATTCAGTGTCAACGTTCTATTGTAATTGTTGTCATCGTGTTATATACTGTATTTGGGATTGAAACAACAACTGCAGGGTTTTATCCAAGCACTTTTCTAGGTCCACTTACCGGACCTAGAAACTCAATATGGGATTGAGTTTTAATACTCAATCTTGAATTACGAACAAATCATTTGAGATTTCTGTGACTTTCAATTTATTCATCTGTTGTTATTAATACAGCTTTACATTTCAAACTGAATTATGAACAGTACCAAACTACCTATATAAAGTAAGGTGTTTTTCCTCATTGAAATCTCTATTGAATAAAAGTGGAAGATTAGCAACTCGCTCCAGAGGCCACAATCCTTTTGTTCAGTGCAAAGAATTGTGGCTTTGGTTGCTACTTCATATTACTGTAGGTCCATACAATGGTTTTGATTAGGTTTATGCTGCATGCGTATGTTGTAATGGTTACTGTAGGATTAGGGTTAGCACTACCATAAACAACGATGAACCAACACATATATCTTATAATCACTGCTATGTAATGTACAGTGTATATGTAAACCATTATGTAATGTGTAGTTGTTGCTAACATGAAATAGAATGAATCCATTGAAACATATCCTTTCTGTCCCTCGATCCGCCTGGCTATCATATTGTGCCATGAATAACCTTGTTAGTTGTTTATATTGGATTAAGTTTGGATTTCGCTCAAAAGTGCTCTCAGAATGCAGGAAATCCCATTTCCGAGACCTGCCTAGCTGGACGCCCAGTATATAAAAAACAACTCAATCTGTCCAAAAAATGGAGCTATAAAAACTTGAAATTGAAGACGACGAGTCGGCATCAGTGTCGGAGTATTTGTGTGGCATGTTTTTTCTCTAGGCAAAGGGGCAGATGGCGATATGTCAATGCACCTTTTAAATCAGCTGAATTCTGTATTAAGTAACTTTCGCATGTCAGCAATCATTTTCTTTAAATTTTATGCGTTCTTTACTTTTCTTTCGCAAGGACAACAGATGAGTTCAGGAAGCACGTTGCCATGAACTTTTGACACATTTTGAACTTCAACTAATATAACCTAGCTGCTTTAAACAAGTTCTTACAGTGTGCAGAGTCCCCAACGGTTCCACAGAGTCGAAAGTTGGAAAGATCGAGTCCGTCTCTTCGGAGCCATTACATGTACATGTCACCAGTTCTCTTTTAATTTATTCTTTTCATCTATTTTTAATTTAGTTCAAATTTTAATTTATCCAGCAGACATTTCCCATGCTTCCATACAATTACAATTTGGTTGCCAATGTAATCTTTGTCAAGGTTTCAGTACTGCATTCTGTTTCGATATGTCTTGGCATTTTAACCTTTCAGTATCGGTATCCATACGTGGCTCCAGATGAATAAACTATTTCTTAATATCACCAAAACAGAAGTTGTTCTCTTTGGAACGGGTGCTAAGTTAGCACGAGTCGCAAATCTCCGAGTTACAATTGGACATTACCAACTAAAGCGAGTGATGGAGTACAAATATCTAGGTGTAGTCCTTGACGATAGCCTTACTTGGAAATCACATGTAAGCTATATTACTTCCAAGGTCGGGAAGAGGTTAGGATTGCTTCATAGAACAAGGAAGGATCTTACAGCAAACGCAGCCAATTTGATTTATAAAACATTTATACTACCAATCCTGGATTATTGTGATTCGGTTTGGGCCTGTTGCAACAAAGTGACATCGATCGATTAGAGCGCCTACAGAATCGGGCTGGTAGAATTGTTATGAAAAGCACTCGTTGTGCTCCAGCCCTTGCCAACCTCAAATGGGACAACTTAGAAGACAGGCGAAATAAACATATTTTTAAATTAGTTAATATGTGCTTGGAGAAAAAGTCACCTCATAATTTCTTTACATAATTATTTTATTTATAATAGAGAGATAAACGCTAGGTCAACCAGACAAAGTAATTTATTACATTTAACCAAGTTAGAACAGAAGCTGCTAAAAAATAATTTTTTATAATGGCTGTACTGTTTTTAATAATTTTAGGCGTAATTATGATGTTATGTAATTTTAAATTATTGTTGTTCATAGATGATATGTAAATTGTATATTAGTTTGTTTGCTTTTTTGTTTTTTTTAATAGAATAGCATCTTTTGTAATTAATAACTTTATTCAGGGCTCCTGTTGATAACAGTGCTTACTGTAGCACTGAAAGGATTACCCTGATGAAATAAAGGTTTTTCATTCATTCATTTGTATTTCATCAATGTCTACATGTACTGTACAGTATGTAGCATGCACTACTTTTAGTGGTAGTGTATGCTGAAAACTGTTATTTTATGATCAACAATACATTAACTTGCCCGCTATTCAAAAGGTTCTGTCTACACTTGTATTCTACAACGAAATGTCTCAACACACAGCCTGTTTCTCGATCCTCGATAGATAATGCGATTCTAGACCGTTCTTGCTCACTCATTAATGTGCTCGAACACGAAACTCCCTCGTTTCACAAAGTTAAGTTTCATGAATGTGAGCAGTACTGTACAACATCTGTTTGTCATTGATTTTGAAATTGAATATCTCATTTGCCACTAAAACGTAACTGCTACTGACTAACTGACATTACAAGACATACCTGTACTGTATGTCATTGACATTGTGTTAGCACATTATTACTTTTAAGGCTTAAGCCTTAATGTTCTTATTAAGGATGGGAAACACACTATAATTAGTTACAACTGTCCACTGTATACATCTGTAGGATGCTGAACAGTCAGAAATAATCTAACAAACCAAATCCAAGATGCAATTTTTCACAAATTCCAAACATGCATGACAATTCTTTGTAAATTTTCAAGTGAAGATCCTTTTGCAAATCTTTCCATGATCAAAGTGTTATTGTATCTCTTTCTGTATATATAATTATTTTCTGGTATCAGCTGCCAATAATTCACTAACAGCAGGAAGAGAACCCGGTTGAGAAATACCTTGGCTCATGTCTTTCCCCATTGTTTATGAACATGTGCACATGCACAAAACAGACTATACAGTACGTCACTGGGTTACTATGTAATTGTGACGAAAACACTGACAAAAACACTAATACTAATTATGCCTATACTGTAAGTATTATGCCTAATAATTATACTGTATAAGTTTAATTTATATGCTTGTCAAAACATAATTCATATTACCTGCAAGAAATGTCCCACTGTTGAGCACTGTTCTTGACGACTGCCCAGCATGTTCGCTGATTTGTTATTGACAAAAATGATAGGAAACAAAAATAACTTACCGGTACATGAATTGTAACACATTTTTCTACATTTGTACTGTAGTATTTTGTTTAGCACTAATTGTTGAATTAGTCTCTTAAATACAGTATATATTGGACAGTATATGTGATCTACAGTTGAGGTTGTGTATACATGCAGTATTGTATGCACTTGCCAGGTCTACTGTATGTATATATAGAACACAAATTTGAACATATATACATTAATACCATTTCAATCAATTTTGTAAAAAATCACATCCAGGATGTTTGGATTTTAATATTTACAGTACAAACATCAGTTTTCCCGCTTTGTAGTAAAATTTAGTGGTAATTTTAGGAATGCGTAAAATTGATTGAAAAGGTACAGTATTAAAAGGAAATAACATGGTTCGAGAACTCATTAATAATTCATGACGAAAACACAAAGGAAAATCATAACCGAGACGTGTTTGGATATGTGGTAAAGAACTTGCATAAAATTAAGCCAACTTTCACCTCGATTTTCTCTTAAAATACTGATTCGATTGAGATGATAGATCAAACACTCGAACGAGTGTTCCATCCCCTATCCAGTCACCTCGAATTCGGTTAAGAAACTCGGCCTGCGGCCTCGTTTTTCAACCTACTTCTCGGTGACTGGATATCGGATGAAACACTCATTCTCGTGTTTGATCTATTACTTCTCGAACCGTGTTATTTCCTATATATATATTATACAGATATGTATATATACACTTCCTATGCCGCACAACATGTTTATACATATGTATTACTAATATAACTAACCCCCTTTTTACTTTCATTAATATACAGTAACTAACCCCCTTTTTTACTTTCAGGCTGTCGTGATTTAACATTCCGCAATTAGTTAATTTTAGATGTTATGTTGTTATGACGTAAGTTGTCACGTGTGAAGTGGCGTGAGAAGTGAACCATGAGACTTGAAATAGGACTAGAATGTGAGAAGTGATCTGAGTGTGTTTTGTATAAATAAAAGCTTAAACTATCTAAATATCTGTGAGTTTCTTGTCGCGGCGAAACAATTCCCGACAAAGTGGCGACCCCGGCAGGATTTCGTTAAAACAAAACCAGTGGAGAGCGAGATTTTACTTGAAATCTGATCAACGACAACGAATAATATGGCCGACATCGAACAAATGCTGAAGAAGATCGAGGGTAAGTTGCGGATGCTGCAATTTACTCGAGATGATACACCTCGAATCCGAGAGAAAAATGATCTGAAAAGTCTGGAACGACATCACAACGTATTTGGAGAACTAATCGACAACATTCACGAAGAGAAAGTACAAGTACAACTGGCGAGAATCGAGAAGGGCGACGAGTCTGATGAAGTTAAACAATGGACCCTAGCTATCGAAGGAGAGATTGCAGAGTTCGAAAAAGTTATGGAAGAATTGCAGATCACGGTGAAAGACCTACGGAAAGAAGCAGTAGAAGAGGCAAGAAAAGAAGAAGAGCAAAAGGAAGAAGACAAAAGAAAACGACATTACGAAGAAGAGATCAAAATCGAACAAGCAAAGATGCAAATCAAAGAAGAATTCGAGAAGAAATTAGATGAAGCACGTAGTAAATCACTGAAAGAAAACCAAAGCAGCGCCAAGTTACCCAAGCTAGTCATAACCAAGTTCCAAGGAACGCCTTTAGACTGGCAACGATTTTGGAGCCAATTCGAGACTGAAATCGACAAGGCTGGCATTGGGCAAGTAGCCAAGTTTTCTTATTTAAAAGAGCTTCTAGTTTCGAAGGTACGATTGTCTGTAGATGGTCTTCCTTTCACCCCTGAGGGCTACGAACGAGCCAAAAACATACTGAAAACCAAATATGGTAAACCTAGCGAAGTGGCCAACGTACATACACAGGAAATCATAGCTTTGCCAACAGTATATGGTTCTCAACCGAGTAAAATACATGAGTTCTATGGAAATTTGGTGACCAACATCCAAGCTCTGGAAACAATGGGGAAGATCAAAGAGATCAATGGCTATGTTCGTGTGACTCTTGATAAACTCCCTGGTATTCGAGCTGACCTGGTGCGTCTTGACGACGAGTGGCAAGATTGGGGTTTTCCTCAGATGATCGAAGCTCTACGAAAATGGTGTGACCGCAATCCAGTGCGTCCTGAAGAACGGAAACATAATCCAGCAAGTGGAAATCGACTTCCACACATCAAGCTACCCAAAGGAGATAAAGCCTTTCATACAAAGAAAGAAGATTGGAAGCCAAGACCTTGTACCTACTGTGAGTCGGTGGAGCATAAATCTGTCAATTGTGAGAAGGTGGAAAGTGTCGACGAGAGGAAGAAAATACTGAGCGGAAAGAAACTATGCTTTAACTGTACAGGGGCAAGACACCGTGCTGCAGAATGCCTGAGTAGATCCAATTGCCAGAAATGCAATGGAAAGCACCACTCCTCAATCTGTGACAAAACATCCAAACAGATTATGGTGGCTACAGTGAAAGGAGCAGTAATTTATCCGGTAGTGGTTGTGGTAGTAGATGGAATCAAATGCAGGGCATTACTGGACACGGGTGCAGGAAGCTCCTATGCATCAGCTGTGCTAATCAAGCATCTCTCAAAGAAACCGACGAGAACTGATCATAAAAGGATAGACATGATGATGTGTTCAACGACTCAGAAGATCGACGTGTATAATGTAAATGTCGCAAGCACAACTGGAGAATTTGTGATGACAACCGAAGTCAACAAAGTGGACAAAGGTGTCCTACTATCCATTCCTAATCCAAGATATGCAGACCAAATCAACCAGTATCATCACCTCAAGGGAGTAGTTATGGATGATAAAGACACCAAGCCAGAACTGCCGATTCATCTGATCCTGGGAGCTAGTGAGTACTCTCGCATAAAGACGAACACCAAACCAAAGATTGGGAACCAAGGAGAGCCTATCGCAGAGTTAACCACCTTGGGCTGGACGATGATGTCACCTGGAAAGGAGACAAATCTTAGCAGTGTCTATATCGCCACAGCATCGCTTGCAGACTACGAACAGTTGTGCAACCTGGATGTCTTGGGCTTGGAAGACCGACCACAAGGTGACCAGCAATCAGTTCATGATGAGTTTAAAGAACAGCTCACACAAAGTGATGAAGGATGGTACGAGACTGGACTTATTTGGAAGCAAGGTCATGATCAACTCTCAAACAACAAACACGGAAGTCTGAAAAGATTGGAAAACCTGGTGAAGAAACTCCAAAGAAACCCAGACCTCCTAGCGAAGTATGATGAAATCATCCAAGAACACATCAAAGAGGGAATTGTGGAAAAAGTGACTGGTGAACCCATTGGGAAGGAATTCTACATCCCTCACAAACCTGTGATAAGAGAAGCAGTAGAGTCCACAAAAGTTCGTATCGTGTTCGATGCATCTGCTAAACCCAACGAGAAGAGTCCTTCGCTAAATGATTGTTTAGAGACAGGACCACCCCTACAAAATCTCTTGTGGGACGTCTTGGTAAGAAATCGTATGAAACCAGTGGCATTGGCAGGAGATCTCAAACAAGCCTTCTTGCAGGTTCGTGTTCGACAAGAAGATCGAGACTCATTAAGATTCCATTGGCTCAAGCACCTGAATGCCTCAGAGATAGAAGTCCTGAGATTTACCCGCGCCTTGTTTGGCCTAGTCCAGTCCCCATTCTTGTTGGGAGCGACGCTGAAACAACACTTGGAGAGCCTGAGAGAAAGATACCCAAATGAAGTGGAAGAAATCACCAAGAGCCTATACGTAGACGATGTGATCACTGGGGGCGAGACGAAAGACGAGGTGGCTAAACTGAAAGAAACAGCTATTACAATTTTCCGAGAAGCCAAGTTCGACCTACACAAATGGCATTCAAATGAATCTGAGTTGGAAACAAGCAGGGCACCAGATGACGAGAAGCAAAGTTATGCAAAGGAGCAGCTGGGCGTCAAACCTGGAGAAACCAAGCTGTTGGGACTACCATGGAACAAGACCAAAGATACCATAACTGTCACCTTTCCAGATCCACCAGACGAAACGACCAAAAGAGAAATGTTACGATTTCTAGCTTCAGTGTACGACCCACTTGGCCTGGCATCACCCACAACTTTAGTGGGAAAGTTGTTGTATCGGGAGGTTTGTGATCAACATCTATCTTGGGATCGGAAGGTCGAAGAGAACACTGCAAGACGGTGGTGTAAGTTCGTGAAGAGTCTACCTGGTAGAGTCGAGGTACCGCGAAGTATCCCACCTTTCCAACAACCCATAGAAGCAATTGATCTACATGTGTTTGGGGACACGAGCGGAGCAGGGACATCTGCAGCTGTTTACGCAGTGGTCCAGCAAGCTTCAGGAGTTAGTCAAGGATTACTGACAGCAAAATCTCGACTGGCAAAGAAGGGGTTGACTATCCCCAGGCTCGAACTTGTCTCAGCACACATGGCAGCAAATTTAGTTGAAAATGTGAAGAATGCTCTCCAAGATCAACCAGTGAGATCAGTTAAAGGATGGCTTGACAGCTTAGTAGCTCTTCATTGGATCAAAGGAGGTGGGACCTACAAACAATTTGTGGCTAACAGAGCGAGAAAAATCAGAGAGAAGGAATACATCCAGTGGAGGCATGTAGGAACCAACAAGAATCCAGCTGACGTTGGGAGCAGAGGTTGTGAAGGAGACAAGCTACCCGAGAAATGGATGAAGGGGCCAGAGTGGTTGTCAGATCCTAACCAGTGGCCAGTTGAAATGATGACAGAACCAAGTAAAGAAACCGAAACAGAAGCTAAGCTGATCAAAGAAGTTTTCGGAGCTGACGTGGAGTCCAAAGATGTATTTGATGAGCTGTTGGGCAAGCACAATCTCTGGACGACAGTGCGCGTCATGGCATGGATAGCAAGATTTATAACCAACTGCAAGCTGAGCAAGTCGAAGCGAGTCATGGGACCCCTAACAACTGTGGAGACTAACGAGCAACTACAATGGTGGATAAAGAGAGCCCAGGAAAGCTACCGAGAAACAGATGAATTCAAGGAAGACGAGCTGAGACTAAACATACAACAAAACCCGGATGAGTTGTACGAGTGCCGTGGAAGAATACAAGGAAGTTACCCATTATATTTACCGCCTTGTGCAGTCCTATCCAAGAAGTTGGTGGAAGATGCCCACATCCTCACGTTGCACGGGGGAGTTGGTCTCACGATGACGCTGATTAGACGTGATTATTGGATTCCGCGATTGAGACAGTTAACGAAGAAAGTGATTAGAGGTTGCTTTGGATGCAAGAAGTTCCAGGTCTCCGCATTCCATAGTCCACCACCTGGAAATCTACCTATCGATCGCACCATTGGTTCAATCCCTTTTCAAGTGCTTGGGGTGGACTATGCTGGACCTATACCCTTCAAGATCAGTCCAAAAAAGTTTGGTAAAGCACATATCTTGCTGTTTGCGTGCAGTCTTACCCGAGCCATCCACCTTGAGCTGCTCAACGACCAAACCACTGAGGGATTCATTAGAAGTTTGAAGCGTTTTATCGCTAGGCGTGGTCGGCCTCAGAAGATATACTCCGACAACGGTAAAAGTTTCGTTGCTGCCGCAAAATGGCTAAGGGGAATTATGAACGATGAGAAGATGCAGAACTACCTTGCCCACAAGAACATTATCTGGCAATTCAATTTAAGTAGAGCTCCCTGGTGGGGAGGACAATTTGAGAGACTAGTGGGGTTGGTAAAGCGAGCTTTGTACAAGTCAGTTGGACGAGCCAACCTTACATGGAATGAGTTTGAAGAAATAATCCTGGATGTTGAAGTTGCACTCAATAATCGCCCATTGACGTACGTGGAAGATGACATACAACTGCCTGTGTTAACACCGAGTGCCATGATGTTTGGTCAACCCAATATTTTGCCAGAAGAAGAAGTAAATTCAATCGCAGACGTTGACATGAGGAAGAGAGCAAGATACCTTCGGCGTTGCAAGGACGTATTGTGGTCTAGATGGTCTGGGGAGTATGTGAAGAGTTTGAGAGAGAGACACAATCTTAACCATAAAAGATCGGAACTTTCTATCAAGCCTGGTGACGTGGTCCTGATCCAAAGCACAGAACGAAATAGAGGGAAATGGAACATCGGAGTCGTGGTGAAACTCATCAAAGGGAGAGATGGTGTTATACGTGCAGCAAAGCTTAGGGCGGGGAAATCCTTTCTTGAAAGAGCGGTACAACAATTATATCCAATGGAGCTGTCCTGTGATGCACCACAAGATCTTGAAACCCCCACACTTGATCCGAAAGCAAGGGAGTTTACACCAAGAAAGGCTGCCATTGCTGCGGCAAAGCGTATTAAGGCCATTGCTAACCAAGAGGAACTAGACACTTGAACTGAACAAAATATATTTGATGCCTTCGGAATCAAATAGGGGGAGAGTGTCGTGATTTAACATTCCGCAATTAGTTAATTTTAGATGTTATGTTGTTATGACGTAACTTGTCACGTGTGAAGTGGCGTGAGAAGTGAACCATGAGACTTGAAATAGGACTAGAATGTGAGAAGTGATCTGAGTGTGTTTTGTATAAATAAAAGCTTAAACTATCTAAACATCTGTGAGTTTCTTGTCGCGGCGAAACAATTCCCGACAAGGCTGTTGTAAATTATTTTTGTTGTTTTCACTGTGGAAATCTGGAACCAATTGTGAAGAAGACTGATATATCCAGAGATGGACCTGTGTGTACCTGATGAACACGTTTGACAATTTTTAATCTGGTGAGAGATAATTATAATACAGTACAAACTTGTCATGATGGATTATTTATTCCAAAAATTGATGTGACTTAGTGACCATCACCAAGTTGTACAGAACTTGATGTCAATGAATCTAACTTGTATAATTTTCTGTACAAGAACTTGATATATACAGTGTACAGAAACCAGATGAAATTAACTAGATTTCATGTTTATTTTTATATGAAATGTACATAACTTGGAAATTCAATTATTTGAATCATTATGGTGTAATAAAGTCATCAATTTTTTCTAACCACAAGAAGCTAAAAATGTCAATATTTTCCAGATGTAACAATACAGTATGAACCCATTCATCCCAAACTGGCCATTTTTTAGCTAGTACCATACCAAACAATCACACTCACTAAAAGTGAGTCTTCGCCAGTGTGTGGTTCGCCAGTATATTTTTTATCAGTTTAACCTGACCTTATTCCAAAGAGAGGTTTTTAGAAAGACCGACAATATTTCCTTTTAGATAATACATGTACAGTACTGTACTTGTGTCATTTTTTCGATAATCTATACCAGCATATTATAAAATAAAATAAAGTGTACTGACCTTGACCGTCGAAGGCACTATTTCTCTGTTAATGTTTTGGGCTCTGTTCGTAGCTACCAGCTGGCTCTCATGTTGCTGTATAATTTTGGTGTTCTGGTCAATTATTAACCTCTGATTATTCAGTATTCTTCTCGTTACCTCTTCATTTTGACTTACTTCATTGATGCTCATTTTGACAAGGTGAATCAAAGATATGAACAGTGAAAACAAAATATATTTTTCGAGTGATTATTTTACTGCGTAAAATTGATCCCCAGGTCACATTTAGGCCATGATTGGCTCAGATTAGTCATGTGACTAAAATATACGCAGCATTTAACCCCACCCCCCTAACACCCTGTATATCCCAGGATGTTACCATAGAAACAAATCCTTCCGGAGAGAAATATGGCAGACGATGGTAGTTACCTCACGTTTTGTGCCCATTGCGATACTCATTTGCCTGCTAGGACCTTCCAAAACCACAGGGAAAGGTTTTATAATCCTACCAACAATCGATGGGAAAGGGATATTAGTGTCTTAGCAGCAATAGTGACGATGAAACGCCGTACATGTATATGGAAATAGATCCAAATGATACTCATGATGATCAAGATTCTGCAGATCGTCCTGACATGAATACCAACGGCAACAGTGTCAATATTGAAGGTCTCATCGACCAGGAGGTATGGGATGAAGCCATAGAGAATGACATTGATGTAGATTTTCCTGAAAATAGCGAAGCCCTGACATCGATAGGAGTAAATCCTGTGTCAAGGTCTCACTCATTCAATGTTGCTTTTGTTCGCAGTTTAATAATCTTGCTTGCGTACTTTTGGACTTACTTTCGCATTTCTGATAGCGCCATGGAATTCTTGTTGTACTGTTTTAAAAAGATTTTTGAAATAGCAGCATTGTCGAGCAATTGGCTGACTGACTTAGCGCAAACGTTTCCAGGCACATTGTATCTTTTCCGGAAGGAACTGGGATTTGAGAAAGACAAATTTACGAAATACGTAGTATGCCCGAAATGCCACGTGCTCTACAGCTTTGAAAACTGTTTGAAAACTGGACCTACACTGGCTGCCGGTGGAACATAGGATTAGGTTTAAGACTCTTTTATTAATATACAAATGTTTGTCTAATAACGCTCCATCCTACCTGATGGACAAAGTTCATCCTTACGTGCCTAAGCGTAATCTAAGATCTATGTCTAAAAATCAACTGGAAGTCATACCATACAACTTAGAAACATATGGCCGTAGGGCGTTTTGTGTATATGCACCAAGACTTTGGAATGCCTTGCCCGACCATATTAGGGACTATACACAATCATTGGATAGTTTTAAGAAACATCTTAAGACATATCTTTTTAGAGAAGCTTATATTTAATTTTTACTTTACTAGGATCTTACTTTAAGTTTATAATTGTAATAGCTTATTTTTATATACGTGTACTGTAAAGTGCTAATGGGCTATATGGAATTAGCGCTATAGAAATTTCTTTTAATAATAATAATAATAAGACAGTCGGCAGTAACAGAGAGTCAAAGAAGTGTTCATTTGTCAAATTTCCCAACCATAGACAACGATGGAGACGTCAACCGTGTGGAACAATACTACTTAAGGAAGTGACGCTTAAACATGGCGCTAAACGGCTCTATCCACACAAAGTTTATTGCTATCAAAGCGTTATAGAAACATTAAAAACATTTGTAAAAAGGGCGCATTTTACGGAACGTTGTGAACTGTGGCGTAATCGTGAAATACGTTCAATTGCTCAAATAATGTGCGATGTATTTGAAGGGAGAGATTTCCAACTTTATGACGGTATTCCTTTCCTGGCAGCTCCGCGAAATTATGCCTCATGTTAAACGTCGACTGGATGCAACCATTTGAGCGCACTATCTATTCAATTGGCGTAATATACTTAGTTTTAATGAATCTTCCTAGAAGTGAATGGTTTAAAAGGGAAAACGTCATTCTAGTAGGCATTATCCCTGGTCCAAATGAACCGCCTTTGAATATAAATACCTACCTATCACCACTCGTTGATGAGTTATTAATTCTTTGGAATGACGGAGTTAACATTTGCCACGACGGTTCACAGATCTTTCCGGAGTGCTTTAAAGCTGCCTTATTGTGCGTTGCTTGCGATATTCCGGCAAGCAGGAAAGTGTGCGGATTTTTCTGCCATCAATCGAGGAAAGGTTGCAACAAGTGTACGAAGACATTTATAACCAGTGGTATTGGCGTGCCAACAGACTATTCGAGTTTCGACCCTTGCACCCCAAGAAACATTATTGAACATCGAAGGCAAATCGCGGAAATCCTCGATCAAACTTCACAAGAAAGTCGAAACACTTCTGAGTCATCTTACGGTGTGCGATATTCAGAGCTCCTAAGACTTCCTTACATCGATTGCGTGCAGTTTACTGTGGTGGACCCAATGCACAACCTTTTCCTGGGAACAGCTAATCATCTTATGGAAATTTGGCTCGACTCGGCTGACCTGCGACAAGCACAGGAAAAAGTAGATGCATCACGTGTACCTTCCGATTTAGGTCGCATTCCAACAAAGATTGCCAAATTATTTGCCGGATTCACCGCTGAACAGTGGAAGACCTGGGTCACCGTTTTCTCAACGTTAGCTTCCTGATAACGACTACCGTTGTTGGTTGAATTTCGTCAACGCATGTGCTATTCTTTGCAGTCCAATGATAAAGCCTGTCGACGTAGGTATTGCGCAAACTTTTCTATTACGATTTTGTAGAGGGTTGGAAGAAAATTATGGGAAATCCCGTGTTACTCCAAACATGCATATGCACGTCCATTTGATTGATTCTATTTTGGACTACTACGGCCCAATATACAGCTTTTGGCTATTTAGCTATGAACGTTACAATGGCATCTTAGGTAATTATTACACTAACAATAAGTCTGTTGAACAATGAACTACAAGTCATGAGAAAATTTATTAGAGATCAAGACTTAAGAAATCTAGAGCTCCCTGGAAACTTTAAGGAACAACTTCAACTTTTAATCGACAAATTGCAGCATAGCCAGACCAATAACGACGAAAAAGATATGGTCGAACGCGAGAAGGTTCTAAGACTTCTTAAGCTAACTTGTGGACACATGAAATAACTGACGATTTGTGGTATACAGTTGATTCCTATGGACTATTACAAATCATGCATTCTCCAAAAAAATTATCCAAAAACTCATCGGAAACCTCCCCAAAACGACAGTTTTCTGCCATTGTTTTCAGCGCGTTTCGCCATTATGCTCTATCACGAATAGACAACGGTTGAGTAGCCAATCAGAATACAGCATTTGTAATGTATCATAGTAAGTTTTTACTAATAATCCTTAGAACATGTAGTTTAATCGAGTGAAATACCAAATATTACTTGTAATATAGTCAGATAGTCTGAATATGGTAGTTTAGCACTATGAAAATGCTCGTAACACATTTTAAAAGTTGAATTAACCGTGTAGTATCGGTGCCATTTTTAATATGACTGTGACGTCAAATGTTGTATTTCTTACATCCTACTTACAATTACTTACAGTAGGTGCACAACAGTAATAGCGATTACAAAAATATCACCGAGAACAAGCATAATTTCTTTGCATCTCGGACAATACTGGCAGCTTTAATTTATCCAGTGCAGACGTCACAGATCATTTGGCAGAAGAGCCCTTAACAACGTTAATACGCGTTACGAGCATTTTACAACATCAAACAAGTACTGTTGGCGCTTTACCTCCAGAGATTTTAATCTGCATAGGGAGATAACCTTAGGGACGAGACGGTTCCATTTGTACTTTACGAAACGAAACGGAAATATTCAACTGACAGATATTTACGATCGCAATTGGGGTTTGCGTTTAAAAGATGCCTTTTGTGTGATTAGTGAGTTTTTACACCAAGCCACGCTTTGGCTGGCTGGAAGGGACGACCCATTTCATTTTTGAGGAAAGAGTCAGGAAAATACCTAACAAGTCTCACACAATAAACCAACAGACCAAAAACCAGCAATATATATTTTAATTTTGGTAAAAATATTTCCTGAAAAGAATTTGTTATAACTTCTGCTTTCACACAGCCAGCTCACAGGAAAAGCATCACAGGAAACTGCCGTTTCGCAAAGTACCATTTCGTTTGGCAAAGTACAATAAACCCTATTTGTTGAATATTTTATTGCCAAGAAAGTTTCGTTGGGCATTATGAATTTGCGTCGTTATATGTGACTTGTGTTATACTTTGCATAATTCATTGAATTATGTTTCTATAGTTCACAACTTACAGGATATTTCTCTTTTTAAATGTTGTTTATAATGCTGTTATTCAAACACAGTTATATTAAGCGTTATATACATCATGAGTTTACTCATGTTTTGATCATTTTTTCATAATATATTATATTATTTTTCCATTTTGTTTACTATTTTCACATTTTCATTTCACGCACTGCGCTGCTGTTGTGTCGTTAGAGCTCAGTAAACTTTGTAAACTTTCACGGCTTGCTAAAAATAGCACATGTTGTGTGAAACAATACTGTAACAACGCGGTTATGGGGAACACGCAGTTTAGTAGTAAAAAATATGCAAATTCCCGCGTATATCTTAACACATGTAACATATTTTTAGTAGTAACTAACTGCGTGTTCCCACCCCTTCATAAGTTATCAAATTTTTCATAATTTAAAATATGCAGTTAAACTTGAATTGTTTTTCATTTTGTTTGCCATCTTTGTTTCCTTGGCTTTAAGCGGCTCCTTTTCTTGTTCTGTTTGGTTGTTTTTCCTGAGAAGTATTCCAGGCACCAAACCCCTTGCATGTAGTTATTCATATTCACTACCACCACGGGACCAGATTCCCCAATGCCGGTCAGCGCTGCCCTGCTCGCCAGAAAAAGCGCCCTTAATTTCTCGCCAAAAAACGCCCGCGGAGGAGGTAGGTTGGCCACGTTTCCCCGGGCATGGTCATAACAAGAATTGAACCATGCATAATTTCCAAACATGTTTTAATAAAATATTTGCCCCAATTCTGCAATATATTGTGATGACTGATAGCAAAGCTATCTAATTCAGCACCCGATCTTATAGCCTTGCACATACTCACAAAGAATGGACACAGTGACACCAGACGAGGCACGGCGGAAGCAAATTTGTACTGGGGGGGCTTACCAATCCTAAAATTGCCAGGTTATATAGCTTCTCCATTTGATGAATATGCAAACAATTCGGAAGGACGAAAAACTCTCGGTTTGGTATAATCTAAACGATCTAAATGATGTAACTTAAAATTTTAAACAAATTTTTGGCAGCATTATTATGGCAGGGGGCAGGCTCAAGCCCCCCTCTTCCGCCGGCCTGAACACAGTAACTCAAATGTCAGAAGACACATGTCAGCAGACACATGTACGCGTTGTGTATCTATTTTGCAAAATTGCGCAATAAACATGCTGTGTTGTTATTACAATACCTGAAGGCACGTATGTCCGGTAATTCGAAATCTGTTTTCAGAATTGAAATCGAGTAAATATTGACCGAGATATAACGTTCAAAAATCTATGACGAAGCGGCCTTCTTTTTCCGATTAATTTCTAAATATACATAAACAGGTTTTTACAAAGGGTATGCACGTTCGCGTAATATAATAGACACGCATGTTATGTATTTGGACTCGGTAATTCCAATTCTGTTTTCAGAATTGAAATCGGTTAAATATTGACCGAGATAACGTTCAAAATCTACGATTAAACATGCATGAAGTGATCAACAAATAAATCGCGTGCTGATTTCCTTTGTGTTTACCTGGTGAATTAGTAATGATTTGAGATGTTAAATATGCCAATTTGCACACGGCGGCGATCGCGGTAGGTGACTGCAAAAAAGCAATCGCACAAAGTATTCCACCAATCAGGATAAGAGTTTCCAAATTTTACTACAATTTAAATACCCAAACAGCAGTTAAACTGTAGTTAAGAGACAAATGGGTCAATATTAGCCTCAGCAATTTTAACTGCGGAAGCTTCTGACAAATTTGGCGAAAAGAGATATACAGTATACCATGCTGCCAACCCAAAACAAGCTCGATTTAACACCTAGCGAACGTCCTGTTTATAATTGACAGTGAGCGCAAAGTTAATGCAAATTTAACAATGAATTTGCTTTACATTTTAGGATTGGCAAACCATTTGCAAACTTGTACGACAAAGTTGAAAAATACCTATGCAAAGTTGTTGCAAATTTGTTTACCAAATTTGCAACAACTTTGACTTCATAAACAAATTTGTTGCAAATTTGGTTCTAGTGCAAAGTTAAAAACACACAACGTGCAAATTAATGCAAATTTAGTTTATTAAATTTGCACATATTTTGCTGCGAGACAAATTTGTTGCAAATTTGGTTCTAGTGCAAAGTTATAAACACATAACGTGCAAATTAATGCAAATATAGTTGGTTAAATTTGCAAATTATTCTCTATGAAGCAAATGTCGCAAATCCATTTTCTTTTTTTTCCTTGACCTTGTTTTTATTGCCGCCATAATCAAAACCATCGAAGCCGAAGCTGCGATAGCCAAAGACGCGTCTCTTTCACTTTCCGACATTTTTTTGTTCACGCCATTTACACGCAATTTTATGTTGCCTATAGTGATTTTATAATATTTAGTAAAAATCGGGAGTAAAAATCGGGAGTTACGTTTACACACTGCGATTTGTCTGGGATGACGAATTAGCGAAATTTACCGCGAATCACGTAAATATTCGTCAGTGTCGGCCCGACAAATCGTAGTGTGTAAACGTACCTTAAGTCCATGTATTTTTCAAGCGCTAGGTGTTATCATTGAGCTCTTGAATAGCTTTGTTTGAGCGACACAAAATGAAATTCCCCAAACCCTCTTTGTTCTGAGTGTCTGCAGTAATCCAGTCTGATCCTTAATTTGGTTTGCAACAAGAAATTCTGACACTTCCAAATTGCTGAGACATCTAACTTTTTGGGTTTACCATGTTTTGAATTTCTGTTTTCGTTTTGCTTATTTAAAGAACGCTTTCTGCTCGCATTATCTCTATAAGCATGAACACACTTTTTGGTTGTTGGGGAACCAATTTCATTGAGGTTGGGGTGTGTAGTACTTAAATAAACCTCTGTGACTTGCTTTGTGACATACTTATATGCAGAGTAGTAGTCATCATGTACATTGGAAACGTTCAGCACCACCCCATGGTTTTTTCATCATTTTCTCTTAGTTTTATACAAAGGTGGTGCTGCACACAGACGAGTTCTCATGTGGCTCTTGGCAACAAACCCAGTGCTCAACCTTCACTTTTCCTGACCCCTCGTCAAAATATAACTTGTTCCCCAAAACTTTACCTCTTCGGAAATATGCTGAGATCTGCCAGGCTGTAGGTGACCATGAATGTTCTTTGTACCTGGCTTGTAGAGACTGGCATTTGTGTCTGGAAGTCTTCTGTGTTGGTGTCCATTTTCTGTAAAAAAGTACTTATTTCCACTCAAAATAACATAATCTTACCTCAGAATTTAGAAAAAGGGTCTTGCTTGCATTCACTTTGCTGTGTTGCTTTAAATTTCCCCAGCAGTTGTTCTCTTTGTTTTCTTCCCACGTAAACAGTCACCAAATTCAAAATGGCGGCTTACTCGTACCCAGTCCTCTAAGCGAGCATCTAGCGAAATCTCTGCTAGTATCGTTCAAGATTGAGATCTCTGTGATTTTTGCACGAAATTGAGGTTTGCTGTGCCTAACTGGCAGAGAAAAGGGGGGCTTATTACTCAGGCTACTGTGGTAGCCAGAGACTACAATCAGGTTAAAAAATGAGACTTTTCACATTTTCCACCTGTTTTGTAACTATGTAAACCCCCCATATACAATGTTGAAAATACAGTTTGAGCTGGCCCTTTGCCTCAGTATCATTTAGCAACATTCTGAGGGGGGAAATGATGAGTTGTCTTAATAACTTTTGCACTTGATTGTAGGTTTCAGATGCATTTTTTTGCTGTTTTTGCTTGAGTGTCACAACAATTGTTTTTGCAAGTTTACGATTTGCGACTAATCACAGAATGCAAATGCATTCAGTAGCACGAGTTAACGCCTATTCGGCGTCTTGTTTAATTTACACATCAGATACGATCTACCATAGTAATGACGAATACAATTATTTTAATAATTATTTTCTCTCCAACTTTGGTGTTTGATTGCTATTTACATCACAACATTAATTAAAATCAAATGCACAAATGGATACTCAATGACCCTTACAAGTCTCGAGTGGTCCTGATTCAATCAACAAATGAAATTGCTTTTTATATCCCAATACATGCTGTTGTGAGAAGATTAAACCTTTCAAGCCTCAAGAGATCTCAGCTTCCTGCCTTAATCTGGTCCAAACATGGCTTAATGACATCTGTCCCTGGCCACGATCCACCGCACGACATAACGATATTCATGGACGTTTCTCTGAATCCTGGCCCGTACGAACAAGAACAGGTTAGGAAATTGGTTGCTGTCTGACCATCTAATTCGACCTTGGACCTAATTTACATACTAACTCTGCTGATCTTTTAATTTGATACTCGCGAGCCGCACTTCTACGCCACCGTTGTATTGCCGTTCGAACGTTCATCAACTACACTGTTTACAGAACATATTCAAATTGTGGCAGTCATGCTAATTCGTTAATCGCACGATTGACTAACTACGAACATCGACACCAAACAGTAAACAACATTCCAATACAAATCACCATTTGCAATCAGACCAAGGCTTGTCGTTCACTATTCATGAAAACTAGACGCTTTGCTCAATACGAAAATCTAACTGTTATTATTATACATTCAAACTTCATTCTCGTTTCTTATTGGTCAACATACTCCAGTGAATTCTCAGTGTCCGGCAGGCGCTATGTCATTTCCGTCGAATACTGTGAATTATTGGATTGAAGTGGCCAAAAAAAATTATTGGACGCTGATGACGTCACTAGGAAAAGCGCGCGAAAATTACAAAATAAAAAATGGCTTGTAGTACCATTACTACCAGACTGTCACTTCGTTTGTATATTTTTAGTAAGACTATTTTGAACAATGTATAATAAAACAATTATTGGATTCGGCTTACGCATGACATCAAGTCAGGCAATGTTATCCACCTCAGCCTTCGGCTTCGGCAGAGAAATTGACCTCGGTTTGGATAACGCTTGATATCATGCTCAGCCTCATCCAATAATTGTACATCAATTCTTTATTGCAACAACGGAATACAGCAACCAACCCTTCTAATTCATTTGCAAACCTCAAAATCGCACATCTAAACATTCGGTCAATGAAGAATAGAAATCACCTTATTCAAGCAAGGCAATTAGTAACAAACAGAAACTGCAATCATTGCAGAAATTATTGGAACACTACCCGTTTTCAACGACATCGACACCCCCTTCCCATGTTGTTGTAAACCACAGGTTTGTTGAGTGCGCTACAAGACAAAGTAAACATGTCATTTATAGAAAACAACATTGAAATGGGAGAAGTGGGTGCCAATAAATATAAATTATACTTTCCTAATATATTCCAAAGCATGGGGTACATTTGGTGGCAAGGTGCACCAACTAATTTCTGCAACGATTGTCCGAAATACGTCAGTCCAAGTTTTATTTTGAAACTGACTCATCTAGGCTGGCAATGTAAAATACAGCTTATATTGTTATGAACAACTAGCGAGTACTATGTCAGCTAGATCATCGACACTTGATTAGATATTTTTACCACTTTAGCAAGAAAAACCCCTGCCCTGCCTGCTGTGCAATGTTGTTCGTAATTGCAAGAAACCACTTCTGGTTCAATTTTCTGTGTAGAAATCAACATTGAAATGGCCAGGGGATAAACAAAAAACACTATATTTAAAAAGACTGAGGAGACATATGTCATCCTGAATATAGGTTATATATGTGCATTTAATATTATGAAAGCAATAGAGGTTTTCCAGCAGAATAATAGTTTCGTCAAATTTTTTGGAACCGCCGGTATACACAGTCTGACAACACTCTGGGATTGCGAAAAGTTTAGGCATTATTAATAATAATAAAAATAACAAGAATAATACAATTACATTAATACAGGATAGCCTGTTCAATGCTAACACTGGTATTGATGGGGTCCTGTTTCCTAACAAATTACAATTATTTATTACAAATATAAATGTTTACATTCATATATATGTACAATATGTCACAAAAACTAATTATAACTTGAAAGTTGTATCAATCCTACAAATGCAGTATTGTCAATTAAGGCAATAGATAAAGCTCAGACTACATGTATGCAATGAACAGATTCATTGAGATTAAAATTGTTCTTTAGAAATGGTGGTAAAATGCCTTCAAGACATTTCTTAACTAGCATGCTACGAATCCGAGGGTTTCTATTAACAGATTAGTTTCATGTCCAGAATTAGGAAAGATTAGAATCCCTAATATGTCTTATTAAAACCAAATTGATGCCTATATACAGGTGCATTTGCGCTATATGCACCCCTAGACATTAATAATAAAGAGGATGCACTTTCTTCCTTCCTTCTTTAACAGCCTTTGGTGTCTTTTTATACTATTGAGTTGATTATTTCATGAATCACAAGGTCGGCGAGAGGGGGCCAAAATGCCTGGGTCATGCAAGAGGCCTGGCCACATCGCCACGTCAATGTGACTGGTGTATTGTGCAGACCAATGAAATGTTGCAACCATTATGCATACCTCCAAGCGTGCAAAAATTACAAAATAAAAAATGCCTGTAGTAGATTTGTTTGTATATTTTTAGTAAGACTATCTTGAACAATGTATAATAAAACAATTATTGGATTCGGCTTATGCATGATATTAAGAGTTATCCAGACCTCGGTCAAAGTTATCTGCTTTGGCAGATAACATTGACCTCAGATAACATTGACCTCGGTCTGGATAATTCTTTATCATGATGCTCAACTGAGTCCAATAATTGTATATTATGCTGTACTGTTACTACCATACAATAACATTATAAAGGTATGAATTATTGCTCTCGCTGGCCTTGATGAATCATCAATAGTGTGAGACAAGTACTGTAATTTCTTTCTTAGTGATTTATGGTAGAAACAGCAGTAAATTTCCTCACTATTCTGTTCAGTGCAGGTGCCAGGTACTGCACCCAAAAATTTAAAAAGTTTACGCTATTTAGTTTGATGTCCTATGGAAGAATTAAATTCAAACAACACAAAGCTCTCAGCTATTGTCCACTGCAAATTTATTCAGTTTTGCAAATAAATGGGCTAATACCTAATTCAAGAAAAAGAACTATAGTATTGTATTACAGTAGTAAATTAGCAACTACGCTATAAAAGTTTCAAACAGTATAAGCATGCGAGGGGTGTTGCGTATAACGTATTTCTAGTACGATTTCTAATATCATGAGAACGGTCATCTTGAAAGCTCACAGTCTTGCTTGTTGAGTAATAGGTAATAGAAAGAGAGTTGCCTTTAAGGGACCACGTAGAGTTAGTTTCGCCAAGCTCAGAATTGACATAGGTTTTTAGTTCATCTAAAATTTTGTGATTTTCAAGCAGGGGCTCGAAATAACACGTCCATCTCGCTCCGCAGGCAGGTTCCTCTGTGTTACTCGTGGCCAGTCCTTTTTCCGAGCTATGTATAGCTGACAAGATCTCGATTTTGCGTTTGTATGTCCGCATTCCGTCATCGATATATGAGCTCGAAAGTGACTCATGTGCACATGTTCCTTGGGGAGGGGCCTAGCCGGGGATTGGGGTGAGGGCAGATGAAAGACCCATGTTTTTGAATTTCTACGTCCACCAGAAGACACTAAATTCTGATTGGTGAACTCAATAATTCATTAGTATTCAGGGGTTTCCTGTCAGGAAATAAACATTTAAAAATGGCAACTTTAGAAAAACCAGTGTTGGTGATTTTCTTTCGAAAGCTTTAACCGATCTTCAGTTCATTGCTGGTCGTAGCTTTAAAATAAAACAGGAACAAAAAGTTGCAACGAGGTAGCTGCTGGGAAAAGATGTTTTGATGGTATTATCAATGGGATTTGGCAGAGTTTGATTATGGATTTAGTAGATTTACCAGACGTTTGTGCGAGCGCGTGATTATCAGTCGGCAGGGGAAGCAGCTATTATTGTGATTTCTACCTTGTCCTTGTCTTCAGGACAGTGCTCTCTGGGCCTTCGGAGAATTCCTTCGATGTTTCAGAATAAAGAGACTTACGGCCAAACGTATATAAGTGGTTTCTACGTTGTCTTGCCTATGAAATTTCTGGACCAAATCCATTCTGGAGTAACAGTGTTCGGTAGTCAGATGTAGCTTCATCCCCTCGCCAGGTGCAAAGCGCCGGCCGAAGGCCTGAGGGCGAGGGTGCTAATATCGACCGGCGTTCAGTCCCTCATCACGGATTCCAGGCGTAATGTAGAGTCACTTTCAGTTTCCTTGTATATATATATATATATATATATATATATTCAGGATCAACGTCGTCGATCATGCGTGGCATTGGAAAATTTGGCCCTGGTAACGAGATATAGACAGAAGCTGATTGGTAGACCTGAGCCTCTGTACTTGAATTAATATTTAAATTGCAACCGTCACATGATTGCGAATGCAAAAATTGAAACGGTATTGAAACGGTTTTTTGGTGCGTTAAATTTGGCGTAATTTAAATTTAAATTGACGCCAGCGCGACAAACCGCTTTCGGGAAGAAGCCGCCATTGATGGCGAAATTTATATTGCCATAAAAACCTACTGCATCCGATGATTTTGTGAGGAAATGGCAATATTTGTTTGTAACAAACATTACTATAGACATTATCTGCTGATTTCAAGCCGAAACTGTAGTGTTGAAGGACAAGATAATCAGACACAAGTAAAAGGTAAATCTGTTCTGCTAGTTTTTTTTTGTTAGGGTTAGCAATTTGGTTAGGATTAGGGTTAGGTTTAGGATTTTGATGATATTTACCGCATTTCGTTGAATTCTAAGAGACTATAGCGTCGTACGGCTACCGTACGAATAGCCATTACCTTCGGCTTCAGTTCAGTTCAGTGCTTCACTTTATCGTTGAACTTTTTGACTTGACTCGCTAATTTTAAAGTAATTTAAATAATTGTACACTGTATTGTGTATTTGCTCCAAGCTCCGAAATCTAATAGACACATTTTGAAATACTTAACAGAGAGATTTGGGAAAATTTGAAGGTGTGTAATGTTTTGAATTTTCAAAACATATATGTATAATATTTTGACAGTTGGAATTAAATCCATGCAACAATGGCCAGTCCAAGCCTGATTTTACACTGCCATCTTGTGCCAGAACAATGGCACTTTGTTCCAGCACAATGGCTGGCCATTTTTCTGGCACAAGATGGCACAATGGCCAGTCCTAGCCTGTTTAAAATATATACCATTTGTTCTTTATAATACTGCTGAATAGTAAGTGTAGTACAAATTTTGGAATTGCATGTACAGTATGTTTATTATTTTTGTGTACCTCAAGTTATAAATACTATATGTTTGATAATTAGCCTATATATACAGTAGTTTAGGGTGAAAAACATGCATACTATTGCTGTGTTTATATGACCTGGGCCTGGCCTACAATTTTGTAGCAATAAACAAGCATTACTATGTATACTTGTCAGTGTTAATACTTAATATATACACTGCTGTAGTGAATAAGGGAGAGCTCGGGGGGAAACAGACGATACAGTACATGGATGATTGTCAAGCAAGCTCATATCCTCAGAAAAATTATTCTGTGTCCGGACAGGGATAACTTTCTGATTTCCAGTGAGATGCTCTGACCATTGAGCTACCAAGACTCAGATGGTGAGTGAACGTTACATTGATGTACTGATTCTATTGATATAACAGCAGTGTATATATTAACACCCAATCATTAGTCATTACTGAAATATATAGTAACTGCTGTGCATAGGTAGTACATATATCACTAGAACCAGTGCATCATTGTAACGTCTCTCCATTTGAATCTCGATGGCTCAATGGTTAGAGGCCGTCACTGGCAATAAGAAGGTTATAATTTTTTCAACCAGGAATATTATGTTTCTGACGATATGATCTTGACGTCCATGTTTTGTATACTGGCATGTATGCCATATATAATCTGTGTTTACAGTACTCCATCTATAGTACTATAGTATACAATGCCATATATATGCTTTGTTACATGGCAAATATGGTATCTGCAATCTGCATTAGGCATTATTATTATTGTCAATGCATTATTATTATTAGTATTAATAATAATAATACTAATAATAATAATTACCATGATTTGAAAATCGAAATCAAGCGAATTTGGAACTGTCGGTCAGTTAAAATCATACCGATAATTATAGTTGCATTAGGGACAATATCAAAGGGATTTGAAAAGTGGTTGAATCAACTGGAAATACCATATAGTGTGGAAATGCTGCAACGTGTTTGCTTGCTGAGTTCGGGAAAAATTCTAAGAAAAGTACTGGACACATAAGAACTGTGCCAAGGCGAGATTATAAGAACTAGGGCACCCCAGGCCACAGGCTGTGGCCCGATGCCCTACAGAACTTCCTGTATAATATACAGAGATAAACTTTCAATAATAATAATAATAATACAATAATAATACAATATTTATACAGGATAGCCCCTTATAATATATATAATATAATATTTATACTTGATATGCTAACACTGGTATAGTATATGGGGGTCTTGTTTTCTAACAAATTACAGTTGTTACAAATGTCAACACACATTCATCAATGTACAGTTCAATGTTACAAAAACTAATTTTAACTCAAAAGTTGTATATCCTTCACATATATTTGGCAATAGATAATGGTGCTATAACATTTATGAACAAATTAATTGAAACATGGAAAATAGCTCTTTAGTGGTAGATATGATGTTTAAATGCCATGGAATTTCCTAACTAGCATTACACAATGTAACTTGGTTCTAATACAAGAGGTACAAAACTTGGGATTTCTATTAACCAATCAGTTTCAAGTCCCGACTTAGGAAAGATCAGTTTCCCTGATATGCCTAGAGACCTCTGATTATGACCATCAATATTTAGTTATCCATATTCCTGCCAGCTCCACATCACAGTAGTCGAATGTGGGAGAATTATCAACTTACTGTTACTAAATACTGCATTGATTATTTCGTGAGTCATCAATATTGTGATAAAAGTAATTTCTTTCTTAGTGATTGATGGTAGAAACAGCAGTAGACCCCCACTATTCTGTTGCTGCACTCAAAAATTAATAAGTTTGGACTGCATGTATTTATTTTGATGTCCTATGAAACAAACAATTAAATTCAGACAATACAAAGCTGAGAGATATTGTCCACTGAAAATTTATTTAGTTTGGCAAATGAAGTGGCTATTATCTAATTCAAGTGGCTATTATCTAATTCAAGTAATTTAGAACCAAAAGAAGTACTGTACTCTAAGTTTCAAACAGCAATTGGGCGAGGGGTTGTTGCGTATACGTATTTCTAGTTCTATCAGGGCTATTAATGTTATCGGTTGGTGGAACTAGGCTGTCTCCTTCTTTCACATGTGTTAATACTGATTTAATAAAGTTAAAGTTCAAAAGCATTTCTTATTTTTTCTGCTGCAAGACCTACAAAGTTTTACTGTTTTAATGTCTACACGAGTGTTTGAATAAATTTTCAAAATAAATCTTGTTTCCACCAGATGCAGTCAAGCTTTTTACGTTATTTCAGACCTGGATATTTCACGATTCGGCCGAAGTGCAATGTTTTAATCATTGAGGAAAGCCTGCTAGTCGCTGATTGGTTGTTTTTGACAGTTCTTCGTGTGGGCGGTAATCCAAAAACATGGGTCTTTCGTGCAGGCGTTCCCTCCCTTCCCCACTTCGCCTTTCCGCTTTCACCCTAACGCCGCCATGCAGTCTAGATAGTCCACGCTGCCTTCGTCCTTCGATCTTGACAGAAAATTCACGGTAAGAACAATACATCATGTCCATGAAGGCTTCAGTCTCGAAGAAAGCAGTGCTCTTTGATCAGTTTATCAGCGCTGTTAACAGCACAAACTATTCCAGTTATCGAGTGGAACACAACCATCGACAATATGTCTTAGTACAAGGAGACAACATGTAACAATGATCTCATTCCTCGTGAGGGATTTCTGTCATTGAACATGCAACTTACCAACGGTTGTTTATTGCCGTTGGTTAGAAGACAAGTCAGACTCGTGCATTAGACCTCGTAAAGTTTACTTTTTCTCAACAAAACTTTCGAAGAAGAGCACCTTATATTATATATATGCAAAAATATAATTTGGCCGCCATCTTCAAAAACAGCATCGTAATTTAACCCAAATAGGTCGAACGTTTTCTTGACAAATAATCAACCCTACAAGCTCTCTTATACCTTAGAACAAAGATAATTTATCTGTCTACAATATACGTAAACGTTATTGTGCTACCTTCGAGCATAACATGCCTTGATAATTGATATTCGTGATATGTCATTTTCGGGAGCATTAGTTTCTATTGAAACAAAGCTAAACGGTTCAACATAGTTAGCAGTTCGACATTTAGATATCCAAATTTAATACTATCATTGCTCACAAAATATTAGCTTTTACTTCAATATAAACATAGCTACATTCGTTGGCTTTAAAACAGTGTTCAGCGAAGTACTGATATTTTGTACTTAAGTAAAAAGTAACTCCTCAGTTTATACTTAGTAAAAGTAAAAGTATGGCCTGAAAATCTTACTTAAGTAAAAGTAAAAGTATGGCAAAACATATTCCAGAAAAGTACTTCAGAAACAAACTATATATCGAACCACTAACCAACATGACAAATGAAAATTGATAATCTGGTACTGTACTTTAATCTGGGCGCTGTTTGGTGGCGCCAACTCAACAGTTGCCAACACATACACACGCAAAATGAACTTCACGTGATTTCTCTACTCTAGATCTCCAGCGATGGAGAGTGGACCGAGTATTTCGCAACTCCGCGTTCCAAATTTCTTTTTTTACTTTGCCGATAAAACAAAAAGTAAGGAAGTAAAAAGGTAATTATTTAACAAAAATTTTACTTCGTTACAAGTAAAAAGTATTTGTTGAAAAATATACTTTGTTACAAGTAAATACTGATTTTTTTACTTAAGTAGAGTAACGAAGTAAATTTACTTCGTTGCTGGCGAACACTGTTTTCAAATTGCAGTATATGCATATGTTGTGCTATTCACAATGCTCGAAAATTAAATGCGAAGTAATTTAGATCAAAACAATGCTTTAGAAATGAGATAATGAATAGTTATGAGGTCACGCTCTTTCGGGATGCTATAAAACACGGGAGAACACTCCTCAACGCCGCTCATTTCAAATCAGTGTCATAGAGGGAAAGTGGAACGGGCTTTTTAAATACACATAATGAATCTCCAGCACCGTTTACCGTTCGAGCTATATAATATATGGACGATCCGCAAGATGTTCAGATACCACAAGATGAGTTCAAGCGCCTCCAGTTCAAGCGCCTCCACAGGCTGCCGAGGCAGTCCTTACGACAGAAGAGAAGCTTGAGGTATATATCTTTCCTTTAGTCATCTTTCTACTGTATTAATCTCAACTATAGTTGGTGAGTAACTAAACGAGCGCTCTACAAACTTTCATCTTCATATTGCGAAATCAGTATTTTGTCGCTTGGTTAGCTCTCTTTTGATTAAAACGAGCCGTACTGGCTAGTCATTATGCATCGTTACGCTTTATTACACTTAACCATTTGATTTTGGCTACAAATATGTTTTGTTTTGGCTGGGGGTACAGCTCACTGATCAAACAACTAACGACACCCGTTTACATAGTTAGTTGGGTTCAAGGAGGGTTATGTTAGACACTGTATAGACATGGTATAGCTAAAATATCTTGGTTTATTATAAATGGCGTAGCGAGTCTATACGGTACAGTGTGCATTTCCCTTGACAGTTCTGGTCTGATGTTGGGTGTATTACACCGTGACGGGCCACTTACAATGCCGGATTACTTCCATCGCTATCGACGTTTTAAAGTTTGAATTTTGACCGTCAACTGCCCTAATAGGGCTGGTTCTGTGCGTCTATACTATAGTGGCTGCTTTGGTTCATCTAAGGCACGCGTATAGCTAGGTGTATCAGTACTTTAGCTCACATACGATCAGTATACAGGTGTTTTAGTTCACCTATGATAAGCGTATAGGTGTTTGGTTCACCTACGATAAGTGCATGGACCTGCTTTGGTTCACCTAAGATAAGTGTATAGGTGCTTTGGTTCACCTACGATACATGTATAGGTGCTTTGGTTCACCTACGATACATGTATAGGTGCTTTGGTTCACTGACGAGAAGTGGATAGGTGCTTTGGTTCACCAACGATAAGTATCTATAGGTGCTTTGGTTCACCTAAGACGACGAGTGTATAGGTGCGTTGGTTCACCTAAGATGAGTGTGTATAGGTGCTTTGGTTCACCTACGATGAGTGTATATAGGTGCGTTGGTTCACCTACGATAAGTGTATAGGTGCTTTGGTTCACCTAAGATACGTGTATAGGTGCGTTAGTTCACCTAAGATAAGTGTGTATAAGCCCTTTGGTTCACTCATTATGATTTTGTATATCGTGAAGGGGTTCGCCTATGTTTCTGTGTATGTGACGTGTTGATTATAATATTTTGATTGTAGCTCTGCAGAAAAAGTACGATGAACTGAATAATACAGTGAACATGCTGAATGCATCTTTGGTAGATCAACTGCTTTCTCGGATCCAACAATTAACGACACGGCCAGTCTCAGAATTTAATCGTTATGATGCGTTGGCCCTGGTTGAGTCGCTCAAGGATACAGCACATGATACACATCACGAGAAGGCTGGCTATTACAGACTAACGTTTGAAACTCTCCGTGGGAAAATGGATGAAACTAATGAACAGTTTCGTAACTTTCTCCTTCCATTGCTTGGGGATAAGAATCAGGAGAAAATTCTTGATATTATTTCTAAAGTAGAAAAGAAACACCAATGTGCTATGAAGGATACGGCGTTTTCATCTAGACGAAATGCATAGGTACCGTATAGGAATACGCGTTGTTTTTACTGCAATCGTTTTGGGCATTTCCAAGCCCGTTGTCCGCAACGAAGATTGGATGGAGTTACTCAGCCATTCTCCAATTCCAGGCCAACGCGACCGGCGGCCAACCGTCGCTGACAAGATTTAGTGACAGTAGTGAGACGTTTAGTCAACTTATTTTCGTAATTCAGTGTTGATGTGTGATAGTTGCGTACTTAACTATTTCGGTCAATGTGGCTGATTTTGAATCTTGAATTTGTGTTAAAGAAAATAAAAAATAAATACATAAATAAATAAAATAAATAAAAATTCGAAGGACTCTGTATAATTTGTTGTGTTGTCTACATTTTCTGCGATACCTATATAGGTTTGATTTCGGCTTACATTTTGTAGCTCGACGTACTTATAGTTTTAAGGACATTTTTGGTTCGGTGAGAGGGTGGCAGCTGTGAAACAGAGTAACTAAACACACTCCCTGAGCAAATTGCTCGGTCATGGCTGTCGTCTTCCCGCTGGCTAATTGGGTCCCCCATTAATGATAACATGAGAATATTCGGCGATTCTGTCTGTTGTTAATTTTATTACGTCAATCTATTTATCCAGATATCCAATGTTCCTTCTGCTTGTGCCTCATGGGAATACAACGCCGATTTTGACAAAAATATCATGAACTATCAGGGACAGTCATCGCGTGATTCTCATTTACCCCAGCGATGGGTTGACTGGAGGGGAGACCTAATACAGCCTGGCGGGGAGGCGACAGCCCGGTTCAGTTGCTCGGGTTCTTGATGGTCGACAATGGACGGACTTGTCAGAGTTACAATTTCGCGATCCAAATTGTTTTTCGGCGGGGGAGCTGCACAATCACGCTGATCAGTGGCAGGCGATGGCGGGCAATACTCCTTCTCCACGACAGGCTGAGGTCTTGAAGTGGGTTCGGCAGAAGGTCTCCGTTTTCGAATATTTTCGCCCGTTTAATGGTATTTTCAAAGGAAAATCCTATCATTCTGATTGGTCACCCTCGGTGTATCTTCAAAACAATTTTTCGTGCAAACAGTTTGCTGACTTTGTACGGAAAACCTTATTAGACCGTTTAACAACCGGTGCTGTTTCTTTACTCGGTAAAGTTGGTCGGGTTGACCCACCTCACTTGATATTACCTTTAACCGTTGAACCATCCAAGCCAAGACTGTGTCATGATGCCCGCTTCTTAAATCTTTGGATGGTAGACAGGCCTTTTTCCCTCGACACCCTTACAAATTTGCCTCGTTATGTTACTCCTAGTTCATTTCAAACTATATTGGATGATCAGTCTGGCTACGACCATCTTCTTTTAACCGAAGAGAGCCGGACATTTTTTTGGTATGCAATGGGGAGGTTGGTATTTTCTTTATAACACCTTACCATTCGGATGGAAAATTTCTCCCTACGTTTATCATACCACTGGGCTCATGGCGTGTGACTATTTTCGTTCACTTGGCATTCCATGCTCCCTTTACATCGACGACCGTCATAATGGTCAATTGCAGATTGCCTCCAACAAAGGGGTATATCAGTCACTTCTAAAACCCGAAGCACGTAATTTTGAAGCTCCTCGTACTACTTGGCTATTTCCTCAATTTAAAGAAGTCCATCTTTATTCCACGGCAGGTGGTACCTTACTTGGGTTTCCTTTCCGATTCGCTAAGGCAGGCGTTTCTTCTTTTGCCCGAAGTCTTTTATCGTTGACCAGAATTCAAACAAAATCAGTGCAGCGACTGGCAGGGAAGTGTATTTCTCTCTCAATTAGTGTTCCAGCTGCCTTACTGTTTACATGGGAGATGCATCGGGCTATTACGAAAGCATTACGAACAGGAAAACCGATTACTATGTACCAGGCACTTGACATTGAAATTCGTCATTGGCTGTTTTTTGAGGCCTGGGATGACCCTCTCCCTTGGCGCGAAGAGAAGCATCTCTCCCTTAAACTAGCGTCTGATGCTTCCGGCTCTGGTTGGGGGGGGGGGGGGGGGGGGGGTGTTGTTGTCGCCTCCTGAGCTTCACACTTCCGATTACTGGACAACAAATGAACAGACATGTGACATCGCTACAAAGGCAGCGGTCGCCCTGAACAAGGTGTTACTTTCCTTCGCTCCTCGTCTCCGCAACACATGGGTCGATGCGAGCGTCGATAACCAAACGGTAGTCTATGCTTGGCAAAACCAGGGCGGGCGTAGTAAGTCATTGAATGATGCAATGAAGGATCTGTTCTTTACGACGTTGCAGTTAAATATCGCACTTCATCTCGTATATATTCCGACAATGGAGAATCCGGCCGACGCCCCGTCTCGCCGTCTGTCGTCGAGTGACGCTTGCTTGAATCCAACAATATGGGCTACAGTTCAACGAGAATTTGGTGGGGAATTGGGTCATACACATGCTATGCCAGACCTCCAGGGTCGTCCTCTACCACATTTTACTCCATACCCTTCACCAGGGTCACAGGGAGTCCACCTTTTCGCTCAGGATCTGTCATCGGTTTATCCCTTCCTTGAAGTCCCGTATGTTTTTCCACCGCTTATTTTGATTGGTCCCGTGTTGCGTTTTTTTGGCCCAACAGATACGCTCGTGCACTCTGGTTACGTTGGATGTTTATCCAAAGAAATACTGGTGGCCAATCGTTCACAAATATTCTGTCCACACTGTTAAGTTAGCATCAATGGGAGATACAAATGCATTGCTTGTTCTGTCTAGAGGTGGTTGGACCGAACATTCTGGCATTCCCGGCGACTTATGGGCGTTTGCTTTACGCTTTGAGTGAACTCTATTTTCTCACCCTCTCTTTAGATCCTTGCTAATGGGACTTGCAGCTACATACATTGTTTTGTTTGGTTTTATTTTGGTGTGTATAGGCTCTTCCCCGTGTGGCTAAACTATTTGTTCCTTCGGTGTCTTGCCCACAATGCAGTTATGCCAACGATGCGGATTTTCGGTTCTGTCAACGATGTGGCTATCCACGTCGAGTAAGTAATCCACGGGTTCACGCTGCTTTGGACATCCCGTTGACCGAGATTGACAAGCGTTTGTGTGATTTATCACTAATGCAACAGTCGACAAGTTATTCCAAACAAAAAGATGCCCTGCAAATGGAAATGCAGTCCTTTCTTGGCGCACTACCTGCGTCTCCTAGTGTGGCTACAGCCACTCCAAATGATATTTGCCGATTTCTTGTATACAAAGATCGTCACGGGAAAACTCAGGTCCATGTCAACAGCTGTGCTTTTCTCGGTATGAAAGGAAGATGTCAATGCGGTTGTCCGCTTCGACTTTCGTACAACACCGTAGATTCTTACATTGGTAAACTTCGTGCCATTTTCCATGCTACTGGCCGTTCGGGTGAATGGGATAGGAACCTTGGCATAGGTAATCCTGCTACGGATAAGACTGTCAAAGAATATCTTTGTACTATTACTGCGGAACAACTGCAAGCACGTATTACACCGAAACAGGCGACACCATTCTTTGTGGATAAACTGGTCCAATTAGCAACCCATTTGGAACTCAACAGTTTATCATCGCCAGAGATCAGGCATACTTTAAAGCAGTGTTTTTTAGTGGTGATCGCCCGGGGGATATGGGTCAAGTTAAAGTCACGGAAATCTTGAGATTCCCAAACGATGAAGGTCTCCTGTTCAACCATGTGTGGGGGAAAACGTTACGAGATGGTCATAGTAATGTTTTTGGTATTCGACGCAATCCACAGTCAATTATCTGTCCAGTTAAAGGCGTTGAAGATAATATTGCTAAGGCTCGCCAATTGAAGGTTGACTTGACGACAGGATATTTGTTTCGGCCAACAAATTCTAAACGAAGTGTCGTGAATGCTCCATTTACATATTCGGCAGCAGATGCGCGCCTTAAAGTCTATCTTACGGAAATGGGAGCCGATTCCGGCGCTACCCTTCATGGATTTCACGCAGGATGTGCTATAACACTCGCGTTGACAGGTGCTGAGTTATCGGAAATCATGGATCATGTCGGATGGGCCAGATGACACATGGCACTGTACTATCTCCAATTGGCGAAAGTACTAAATCCATCAGGTGCTTCATCGAAGCTTGCCGCGATTGACTTAACTCAAGTTTCTAAAGAGTGGCAGGACTTAAATCAGTTAAAACAATTTGTGTGTGCCTTTCCCGACACTACTACAACCTCTGAGCAACTAGATTCTCCGGACATGTGCGAGTGAACTTGGTTCCTCAAGATAACCCCAAGGGTTTCTATCATAGAGACAAGGATTGGGAATGGGAGTTTTATGAGGATTGGGGTTTTGTTATGAATTGTAGAATATGGTGTGGGGAAATGAGAAATAAATAAAGTAAGAACGATAGAAGGGGAAGCGCAGATCAATTTTCCCCAATCTAAATATCACTGAGCATAAGTTGAGTGTTGTGAAATAGATTACTATTCACAATGCTCGAAAATTAAATGCGAAGTAATTTAGATCAAAACAATGCTTTAGAAATGAGATAATGAATAGTTATGAGGTCACGCTCTTTTGGGATGCTATAAAACACGGGAGAACACTCCTCAACGCCGCTCATTTCAAATCAGTGTCGTAGAAGGAAAGTGGAACGGGCTTCCCTCCCACCCTCCACATGCTGGAGATTCGTGCACCAAAGAGTGCGTCTCGTTCCACTCCCTCTGGGACGCTTGATCAATTTTCCCCAATCTAAATATCACTGAGCATAAGTTGAGAGTGTTGTGAAATAGATTACTATACTCAGGCCCAAGTAGCCTGTAGCCCGAGTTAACACCTATTTCCGTTCGTTTGTTCGATTTGAAATATAATCGCACAACCACCAGATAACTATTATAAACTCCGACGTTCAATTCAGCAAATATTACAAATGTGCAGTTCGATTTGGCAAAAGTGTCACTTGATCATGGAAAATTTATAACTTTGTGAGGCTTGCTCTTTTGAGTAAATGTTGTTCGAATTAGATATATGGCGTTCAAATGGTCACATTTAATTTTGACATAAACGCGCCATATGATACCGTTTTATTTTAATATTTCAAGGCTATATGATCGCCTTAGCTTGATACGTGGTTTATATTCTTGATCCTCTATGCTATAGAAAATTTCTAGCAACATTCTGCTGGTATGCCTGATCCTGAACACTGCTCCAACCTTGTACCACTGTGTGGCCGGACATTTTGCCGAAAGACAATTTGCCGAACGATATTTTACCGAACGGACTATTTTCCGAACGGACTATTTGCCCAAAGGACATATAATAAAAAAACATTTTTTTTACAACAAAACTCATTAATTGTTTTGCTCAATGCCTACGCATAATTATAATTATATTGCGCATAGTTTGTAAAACTACATGATATACTTTTAAATATTCTTTTAATATTCTTAAAATGCGTGTTTAATATTAGTCGGGAAATTTTAGTTAGCTAATGCTCGTAAAATATTATATGCCATTGTATAGTAATATGTATTTGTTAACAGCATTATAATATTTATTTGTCATGATTGTAATATACAATATACGATATAAATAAACTTGTTATTTCCACACATGTTAATCTTGGTAGAAATCATTGCAAATTGTCTTTCGGCAAAATGTCTTTAGGCAAAATGTCCGTTGCGCAAAATGTCTACCACTGTACCACTGCTCCTGTGTCAGTCCAGAGGCAGCATTTCACGTCTGATAAGAACTCCTAGTTTATTATTAGATAATTTTTGACAGAATAACAAAGCGTCTCAGAGCATCATTTCTAGGTGCATTAATATAAGCACGCAAGTACAACATGTAACTAGAAGCGAGTCCGTCTGGTAAAAAGTGCAGTAACAATCCATAGTTTCAGATCGCACGTCACATATTGTGCACGTAAACGTTTTCACACGCAATGCAATAAACTCAAGCTATTTATGAATTAAGTGAGCCATAACATTGCTTTAAGAGTTTCAGGAAGTTTGTGGCATATAAATACACAACGCACCACAGCAGCTGGTAGAAATAAAAATAATATATGCAACACTACCAGTGAACCGCCATAAACAATAATAAACAATGCCAGAAATTGCAGAAAACCGCAGTAAACCGCAGTAAACCACATTAAACCACTCAAGTTATATAAAGGTTTACTGTGGTTGACTGCATGGTATACTGTCATTTACTTTGGTTTACTGTAGCATTCTGGAAAACAAAAACTCCTTTGCATATCAAAACTGGAAACGTAGGGATAGTTTAGTTCAATTTCCAAGGGTACAAGCTAGAATTGTCGCTTTGCGCGACTTGCGGGGGTTTTTGGGGAGGACGCGACAAGACAATTTGGCGCCTGGCAGAAGCAATCGCTTCAAGAATTGTCATTTGAAGGTAATATTTTGTATATTTCGGTATTTCCCTTTGTCGGCATATTGGCCTGTTTGAAACAAACGTCGAACAAATGGTTTTGCTAATTTACATCAGATTCGGAACATGAAAAGTTCGACGTTTAAAACAGGCCTTAGTTACATGTGCTATTCGCAATTTGTTTTATATATTACCGCTTTGTTATTATTATCTGCCTCTGAATTATTATCTGAATTAAGAATAGCATCCCAAGTTCTGATGATGAATTAAACGTATATCATTTGGAGAACTGAATGTTCATGGTTATATATATATATTCAATTTTACCTTCAATATTCCTTATTTATCTACTTGTTTGTGGTAATATTTTATATTTAAAAAGTAAGGAAAATTGTGTTGAAATATATTTGTTGACAAATTTGTAGAACCTGATGCTATACTAGCACTCCTGTAAAGGATAGACCAAATCATCCTTTGACACCAGAGTCCAAACTCCAAAGCTGCCACTGAGTCCAAACCCAAACAATTTGCCGGTTAGCATAATGAATGAAATAAACTCCTTCAGTATATCAGATATGAATCTTTACCGGGGTACTGTGTATGAAAGTAAAACAGTCTTTTTGTAATGTGTTTTTCATTGTATTTTTCAGCATACAATTTGTCCAGTCTCTCCAGTGCAATGAGAGAAGACAGAATCAACCAAGTTAGAACATAATTTTGCTGATCATGAAGATTCAGATGTATATGTCAAACAGTCTTTGTTGATGGATTTGCTTGATTTAACATCCAATGACAAGAATATTCTCACTCGAGCTATTAAAGCACTTTTCCAGATTCAACTAATGACCATAACGATTGAACGTGAAACAATGTACTGTATGCTTTTTAGAATCACGCTTTTTAGAATCACCCTGTTTGAAACACATTCCATAAAAATAGGTGAATGAATGGTATATTTTGCACTACACTAACAAAATTGTAAAAGGAACAAATTGAAAAAGAAATGAAAAAGATGGAGCATATCTGCTTCTTTGGTCTGAAAGGATGTAGTGATATGGGAGGCATATATTGGAGAAGGAAATTTTCTGTGATTTGTTACATAATTTTGAAGAGAAGTGGCTTCTACATCGCATGGTTTATTTCCTTTGCTATAAGAATTTAAGATTCTAGCATAATATAGCAACAAGCAAATAAATTGCAAAGCTTCACGCTCGTGCACAGCACAAACCAAACTGCATCCACATAAAATTACAGTAGTAGAAAAGTTATAATATTATAATCCTTGTAAGTTCTTTATTGTAATTTCAATATAATATAATACAAAAGAAAAGCATAATTTGTCATTGTACACATAAAATGTGCCCACATCTTTTCCACACACCCTTGGACACACTCTTCTTTCTTGTTCGTGTCTGCTGATTCACAATGATTCGTTCCTGTCAGAAATGCTAAATTCTCGATTGACGATTGTTTCTATTAAATTCGGAAATGATAAACAATGCCATTTTCGAGAAAGAATTCTCTTTTGGCAGTGCATTCATAATCTGGATTCTACAACAATTTCCAACAACAATTCAACGATTCCCTCATTTACATTTATGAATGATAAAACGTCGGCCATGTTCAATTCATTTTCTGCCAGGCGCTTCCTTCCCTCGTGTCCTCCCCCAAAAGCCCCTGCACGCTCAGCCCCCGCAAGTCATGCAAAGAAAAACAAGCACCTGGGTACGAGGCTGCTGGTTGGCCCGTAAAACGAGCTAGGGATATCATTAATTCCGGCACTACAGTTATTTCAATAAAGAAATCGAGAGATGACAGCACTGCTATGGAGGTAACAAAGAAGTGTGTGCTTGGATTCTTTGAGCGATTTGGCAAAGATCAGCGCCAAGTATCTGGACAATATTTGTTTTTCGTGAATGACCTGGTTTTGGAATTTATTATTTTGCACAGAGATTCAAGAATTTTTTAAGTTGGGCATCGATAAAGATACTGTGGTCCAGTGCTTGAAGCATTTGTCAGTCAGCAAGAATTTGCGTACGGAATGGGAAAGGGTTGTTGGTGTTTTCTCTGGTGAAGAGGAGTTGGCAAGTATTATTCTTTTACATCGAATAGTTTCAATGTTTGTGAAATCAAAGCAACAAATAATTAGAACTCCATTTAAAACCCTAAAAGCAGAGTAAAGGCTTAAGACAAACCTTTCCTGGCAACCATAAAACCAGTGTTGACAAATAGAAAACATTCAAACATTTATTGAAAATTAGGAAATAGTAACTTAAAACAAGCTGAACATTACTCAGGTGGAGAGTGAAGGTTACAATGATGTACTGGTTCGATTGATATATACACTGCTGTAGTGAATGTGGGAGAGCTTGGAGTAGACAGACGATACATGGACGATCATAATGTTTTGGATGTGTTGTGTATATACAGTTGTATACTGATGCAGTGAATGTTGGAGCTTGGAGTAAACAGATGATACATGGACGATCGTCAAGCTCAAATCCTCAGAAATGTGATACAAACAATGTTATATAACAGAACTTGTATACTCAGGTGGAGAGCAAAGGTTACAATGATGTACTGGTAATGCATATGCAGAAGTCACTATTATATCAGTTGTTCTTGCAAGGCCGGTCTTGGTGGTTGTTGTAAGCATGTAGCTGCATTGTTATTTCAACTGCTTGACTTCATACAACTTGAGGCAACAGAAGTACCAGATGATTTAACATGCACTCAGCTGCTACAACAATGGCATGTACCAAATGGAGAAGAGATGGAAACTGCTGTACAAGTATTATTTGATCACGTGAAATTCAGTAAAGCAACATCACAGCATAGCACACCAACAAACTATGAATATTTCAACCCTTCTCCAGCCTATGCCAGAGAAGTGAAAGCTTCAGATATAAAACAATTGAAAGATGGTTTGACCAAAGCTGGTAAATCCAAATATTTGGAAGGACTGCTTGAGTCCAATAAATGTTAGCCTTGGGAGTACAAAGATTTCCTCAAGGATTTGCCATCAAAAAAGCAATTCACTGAAGCAGATTTAAAAGCAAGTCAGTTATTTAATGTTGAAATCAGTTTTTCAAAACATAAAACATTGTACATTCACTGATAGTACTAAGTACATGTACCTGCCAAATCCAGAATTTGCACCATTCATCAAAGAAAAACTATATGCTACAAAACAACAATTAAACAATATTGAAATGAACACATGAGGGCAGTCAGAGAGCAGCCTTTGGTTTGAGGAAAGAAGAAGATTAACTTCATCAAATGCACACAATGTGGATTTATTGAAAATTTAGAAACACCATGGCTATTAGCAAGTCCAGACTGCTTCTTATTTGATCCTTCTGAATCTAAGCCCTATGGTATAGGGGAGGCGAAATGTCCATTTTCTAAAATGGACACGAGTATAGAAGAGGCATGTGAAGATGAGTAATTTTTTTACTGTTTGTGATGATAATTGTAATAGGCCAACATTAAAGAAGACACATTGTTATTATTATCAGCTACAGGGACTTAGGAGTACTTGCAGCGTAGATTGGTCAGATTTTGTTTATACTAAGGGAATATTTCGTGAAAGAATATACTTTGATAGGGAATTATGGTTAAAAACAATGCTACCAAAGCTGACTTTATTTTACATATATTTATCCTGAGATATTAAAATGTTGTTTATATTACAGTGTCTACCTATTCATTTATTAAAGGAGGGGAAAATAAAGTTAGATAAGAGCATATAACCCAAATTTTGTTCAGTTCTGATGAAATTGTTAGAGGGAAAACATTTTTATTATTCTAAAACATTTTATTCTCATGATTGCCCTCTCAACATGTACTCTTACAGCTGCAATTCTTCTTGTTTTGTCTTCATCATTAACAGAAAGTTGGTTGGCCCCATTCATAAAGGGTGGTATATTTAGTCCAACCCCAATCCAATTTGATTTCAAACCCTCTGTCAGCCATGACATCATCCCCTGGTTCCAACAAGGTCAAGATACCACACTCTCTGGAAACTTGTTTTATCACTTGATCGTCCCACATAAAACTCTGAGACAAATGTTGGATAACCTGCTGGAGATATACCAAGCAGTCCCTTGGCAGTGTTGTAGTGCTTGTATGGTGAAAATGTGGCTGACTGACTCCTGAATTATGTAGGCATTTCAATATATATTACAGTGCAATCAATTATAACACCTGTGTTAGGGTAGTTTTCTTTGAAGCAAACAGGCATAGTTTGATGTATGTATTCATGTGAGGGCAAGATTGGAAGAGCTCTTAGTCTATGATATAGGAAACTTAACCAAGTTGTCCATATACTTGAGACTGAGAAATACCAAATCTATGGGCAATGTCAACTTCCAACAACCCATATCTTTAACGAACTAGCACCATAAATAGTTCCTGTTCTGGTGATCTTGTTCGCCCATACTTGTTTTGTAATGCTGACGAAATTTCAGTATTAGTCGAGCCAACATACAATTACAAGCAGGTTGCAAGTAATCAAAAAAGGCCTTAATAGTGGAATAATTTTTAAAACTTGTGTATCACTTGCTAACACATGTTCTAGTTGTAATACTGATTGTTTGTATTTTCTGGACAAATCGTTGTATTTTGTTTCCAAGTCATTGTACTCATGTGATTGTCTCCCAGAAGTTTTCAGGCTCATCTTGTTGAGAAACACTGACATTTTCTAGAGTGCAGGTATTTGGTGGATTAAATCGCTCTCTGCTTTTTTCAGTGGGTCAAGAAGATGGGATAAAAGCAGTTGGCAATGCACCAATCAACTTTTTTCCACCAGGAAAGTGCAATGAGCAAACTTTGTGTCTTTTCGAAGGTTCCTTTGTTATACCCAACAAATGCATCCATGTTTCTCTCAAACTAGACTCCACTGGAATCTTGTGAAAGGACAAATTGGGATTTTTCACGTTGTTGCTGTGGCATAATGGTACACAACATGTTGTCTCTCCTTTTCGATTCGCCTTTCTCCATTTTTGACAAAAATGAAGAGTATTTGGTAAACTTGGACCATTGTAGTAGGTATTTCGCAAAACGTTCACCGAAGGAAAAAACCCAAAGTAAAAACCGCAACAGAGTTAAAAGCACTTTGACGTTGAGGAAAACGACAAAAAGGAGAAAAAACTTAGTCCGTCAAACCGGTTATTTTCGCGCCATAAATGGTTGTTATAATGTATTATGTTTTATGTGAAAAAAAGTGCAGTCGTATTAAATATATAAATTGGGAGAATGTAATGCTGTGTATAGAGGTAGTTGCATGTATTATATAAATATTTCAGAATTTATATACATGTTCTGTAATATAATATTTTAGTTGTTATAATACTGGATATTAATAATATTGGTCTAAAATTAATCTTAAATATCTGTGTCGGTGACTTGGAATAAGTGTGGTGTCAACTATTTTGCTGGAGAATAATTTTTGAATTTCAATTCTTTTAAGATAGATCCAATATTGAACAGATGGCAAACATTGTTGAAACCATTCTTCAAATAGTAATCAAAAGCTGTCTACAAGATGATCCAGAAATAATAACATTTATGGCAAAACATAGAAGTAAGATGTACTCTAAATAACAAACTGTGCATGTAGTGTTTAAATTTAATTTATAGAGAAAATAGGTTTGCCATTATTATTTGCAGTATAGTCACTGCACAAATTGACTAACCGAGGGCATGATTACAAAAGTCTATATATTTAATTAAAACTGACCAATCAGTGTTCTCAGTTCTCATGCTTATAACAAAAGATGACATGGTTTTGACAGGTCGTCTCTTAATCCATTGTTCGAAGCTAACAAAGTTGATTGTCAGTTCTAATTAAAAAGTATACTATTACTGTTGTAAATAGTATTTCTCAAGACTACAACAACCTGGACGATCAACTTCACAGAAATTACTTCTATTTACTTTATTGAAACAATATGTTGTGCTTTGATGTAGAGTTTATAATTTATTTAATTGGCTATCATTGCTAGTTTCTGAATAAATAGTTTCTTTACATGTTCTTGATTAACTTAACAATATGCTTACTGTAAGTAAGGTTCTATGGAATCAACTGTAAAAATTGAATATCATGTATGTAAATAAAGCCTTTTTCTTAAATACCTGTGTCTTTGCTTGTTACAATTAAAAAAAGATAGTTATTTATTCTTATTTAAGTGATCATTTCTGTATATTTTGTTGGAAATTTATTGGGAAAGCCTTAAGTAACACTAATGTCAATATGTGTTACATGTGATATTTTTAAAACATTAAGAATTTCAGTTTATTTATTTTAATGTAAATTAATTAAATATATGTAAGTGCCTATATTGAAAGGCCTGTTCACATGGTCCAATTAGTCAAGTTTAATGCTCCTGATGTATCTGAACATACAAACGTTAGTCAGTTATTCTTGTCGGTAGATCATATGCATCAGGAGAAGAATCTGATCAAACAAATTGGAGTGTGTGAACTGGCCTATCAGTTGTCTATTATATATTTACTATTTCATCTTTAAATGGAGAATGTAGTTGTGATTCGTCAATAAATACATTGGTATATATAAATGGATTTTGGTTTGGGTTACCAGCTATCAGTTTTTTTATGATGTGTATTAAACATGACAGATTTGTATTACCAGTTTTTAAACAGTATCTGTCACATATCTGTGACAGATATATCTGTTGCAGAGATGTTACAGATATCTGTCACATATCTGTGACAGATATGTTTAGGGGGCCAAATTCCTATATGTTACAGATATGTAACAGATAGTTTTCTGCAGATGTTACATATGTTATGCAGTGCTGTTGCATATATCTGCAGCATATCTGTCCGTTTTGTTTTCGTAATAAAGATTAAGAGAAGCAAACAAGAAGAAAGAGTAATTTCTTCGACAGAATGGCAGGATAGATGAAGCCAACACAGGTTTTGCCAAGGCAGTGGAAATCAGTTTCAATTTGAATCACCAATTTATCAACGTGAGTTTTAGTGAATGCGTCGTTTTTACATTGTTTCATGTTTGTATTATTCACTTCGATATTGCTATATACTGCTTTAATAGTTCTGCAATATGTTTTAGCTGTGCCGTGAAAATTCTATGGAATATATTGTTGCCCCCTAAATAACATTCCTTGTTGGTCATGGTCTTAATGGTCATGCAGATTTTGCCATATCCGAGAATTCTGATCTACTTGCTTATGGATGTAGAAAGTTAAATTGATAATCAGTTGTGTTCTTCAAAAGTCAAGTCTGTGTTTAGCGACATCATATCCTGGTAGCCTTTCTTCCAAGGTAATTGTTTTAATATTTAAGATAAAATAATTTTCCTTTTGGATCTTTGACTTTCACACACTACATTAATGTTTTAGTTAACGATTTTAGACCTAATTTTTATTAAATTTTATTCGAAATTATTTTAATTTTAAAGGTTTTGTATAAGCTGCAGCTCAGTGGTAATGGTGATCATGTTCAGTTAGGTAAAGTCCTTGAATATCAAAATATGGATCAAGTAAGTGTATAGCTGCAGGATGTGACTATCTGGAAAATGTTAGAAATGTTGGAATCAGCACAGCAAAGAAATTGGTAATGGACAACGGAAATTTTATTGAACTGATGCAGAAACGTCCTGGGGCACCACAAGACTACAATCTTCAGTTTAAAAAAGCTCGATCAATATTTTTGCATCAGACTGTCATTGATCCCAGTTGTTCAATGACAGTACAACTAACCCAATGGGAAGAAACTGGTAAAAAAGAAATGTTTCAGATCAGCTGTGGACTGTATCCTTTTTTAGTGTGGGCAAAAAAACAATTATTTCAGTATGTTATGACTTATTATTATCTCAATAGGTAATTTTTATTTTAAATTTTTAAATTTAGTAATGGTTAAAATTCAATTTTGCTTTCATATAAGTTGTTCCTTAACATATGTATAATATATTCAGTCTTCTGCCTCAAGATTATTCAATGAATTTTGCCATTGGTAATATTGACCATTAGAAAAAGACAATGTAAAAAATACATATCCCATGCCATCACAGGTAATTAAGCGGACATATTTTAATGACTAGACATAATTTCTTGGAAAGAAAGTTGGTACAGTGTTGTGGGCTGCTAATTTATGTTGTTTTATAATTACTTAAATTATTAGCCCTTTAAACCTCTCATGTTTATAATTGAAAATAACCTTTACACAAGAACGAAACTGAAAAAGGCTAATGAAAATAGACGAATATAGATTACAGTGGCCATCATGATTTGTGAGACTAAGTTGTCTAAAAGCATATCACATATATAATCGTTTCCATAAAACTAATTTTTTCATTTGTTTTTAAGGGACAACTTGTGAAACAAGACCTGTTTTACATGGACAATACCATCATTTCCCGTTTTATGTAGATGTTGGAGTGGTTAAAGAGGGTGACAGAATTATGTGCAAAAAATGGAGCCAACTGTCAATCGAAAATACAAGCTATGTTGTAGGATGGAAGTTTGAGAAGATCTCTGGAAACGATGCAGCTTTTTCTGCAGCTCTAACAACAACAGATCCAGTAGCCCCAACAACAGATCCAGTGGGTGTCTCTGACGATGTCAATTCTTCCAATCATATACTTCCTTTCAAAGTGCTGGGAATTGGATATAAGCAGTGCCAGTCTTACTTGAAATGTGCAAGTGAACAACTTCACAGCAAGAAAGAGGTAAAGGTTGCAATCAGACCAGACCCTGATGACAGAGATGCTATTACAGTCCTGTTAGATTATGGTTCGGGATTGAAAGTAGTTCGATTTATTCCAAAGGAACTGACTTGCCAAGATCACAATTGACTTGTCAAGATCCTGCCCATTCATGTCACATAGACTCTTTCAACCCTTGAAGCAGGTCGCAAGCATCAGCTTTTATCCACCATCTTGCATTTCTGTTGCTATCTCTGATCTTCTTTAGTGTGGCAACCTATGGAGAAAGTAATAAAATTTAAAATAAAAGAAAAAAGAGTATCAGAAGTAGGGTTTCACCAAACTACTATGTTGCTCTACCATGAAGTACCTATTTTTTACTGAGCATTTTGATAGTAAACATTGCTGACATTCCTCCGAAACGTCAAATATACTGGGAGAAATAAAACTGCGGTTTCCAGAAGAAAATCGAAAACACATCGTGTTACAAAACCAAAAACAAATGCAATGAAGAGGAGTTTTAGCTATAAAGCTGCAAAAATCTGGAATGAACAAACTATTGATGTAAGAAAAAATGTTTTAAACCAGTTAAAATTTTAAATTTAATAACTAATAATGTAGTAGCCTTCTAGAATTTTATTGATGTAAATGTTTAGAAGAAATTGAGTTAGACTATATAGACATTTGTAAAACATTTATTATACTTGTTTTGATTTACTTAGTTCATTGTATACACGGCCCTATGAAAAACAACATTTTATGTATATATATATATACACACAAGACAAACTTAAGTTACTTCATTGAACTTTTATTCACTACAAATTTGTTTCGTATGGCAAGTAAAAACTTGCCACACTCCTCAGGTGAATATATATCGCATCTGATGGTAATGTCTAGCCACCTAGCACCTAGCCACCCCTTACATAAAATATTCAACAGAAACACTCTGAAATTGAGCTACAGCTTTATGCCTAACATAATCTCGGCCCACAACAAGACCTTACTCCAAACCAACAGCAAAAAGTGTAACTGCTGCCAAAAAGATTCCTGTCCCCTTTCTGGCAAATGTTTAACAGACAGCGTAGTTTACCAAGCGACAGTAATGAGAGATGAGACCAAAGAAGAAAATACCTATGTCAGACACACAGAGGGCAAATTCAAAACAAGATACAACTAGAAATACGTGTACGCAACAACCCCTCGCCCGCTTACTGTTTGAGGCTTTAATATTGCCAAACTGAACAGATTTTCAAACTGCTTATTTTTTGGGTGCAATTTGTGGGTAGTGTACTGAACAGAACCCAAGTGGGAAAGTCTGCCGACACAATTGTCTCGCAGGCAGGGTTGGAAACCAATTGTGTAACTATTGATTATTGAAATTAATAATTAATTTTAATAATTATTAATTTAAATAATAATTTTATTAATTATATATTACATAATGAAAGTTAATTATGTCAGTTATGCTTTTAATAATAAATTTCAACATGCATGTTTACAGTACCGTAACAGTGGCATACTCATAATTTTACTCAAAGTACAATTGTATTCACGAGACTGCATAACCTTGTACATACATGTACCCTACTGTAATAATGTAATCTGCATGTTCCTTATTGCCTAATTGTCAGTATAAGCAGATACATGTACCCTACTGTAATGTAATCCGGTGGGTGTAAAACATGGCATAGGATATGGCATGGCATATGGCATGGCATATGGCATGGCATGATTTTTTTAATTTGATTTAATTAATTGACTCCCATCAAGTAGGGATGGGCCGATACCAAATATTCGATACCGTCGATACCAAGGTCTGCAAGAAAAGTATCGATACTGGCGAGAAATATCGATTGTTTCGATACCGCTGAGCCTGCGGTCTTTTGCCTTTTGGTCAGCGGACTCAGCACAAACCAACAAGGGTTGAACCTTTCATGTTACTCCATCACCAAATGAATCGAGGTATATAATCGTCATGAAATAACCGCTAACCCCAAAACAACTTAGATCCTAACCCTAAAACTGACTTGGGTTGATGTTATAATAATTTTAAATTTCGGTTGCCATGACGACATGCCAAAAGTGAAATGTTCCGACCACAATATATTTTGAAGTACTAACTCTAAGAACTCATTCTACATATCTAATGAAAGCTTGATTAACAGCCTCTGACATACCTACAAAAATATTTTTGTAACTGATACCTAACAGCTTGAAAAAAGCGACGACGCTTGGATAATTTGGATTGACAAACTCCGTATAAATATTTTAGATATTCAGACGACGATATCTTTTGAACTACTAACGCAAGAAAATCATGCTATACATCAAATAAAAGCCTGAATAACATACTCAGACATGTTTGCCAAACTATCTTTGTAACTGACTAACAGGTTTAAAAACCGAAAATGGGTTTACCTTTAGTTTTGACGCCACGTATTAAAAACTTGATTTACGAACTTGATTTACGAACTTGACATCTTCGGACGACGATATATTGCATTTTCACTGCCTTTTCACGATCTTTTTGAAATCAAATCTTCATTCACCGTATAACCCGACAAAACACGAATTCAAATGCAGATATTTATTATTTACCATATCTAGTTACCAGGGCCAAATTTCCCGATGCCGCGCACCTCCGGCCGTTGATGCATATATAAAAACAAACAAACTCGATTCTACTCTGCCCATCCCTTGCATCCCCGTCATGATAAGGGACTAAACGCCGGTCGATATTAGCACCCTCGCCCTCAGGCCTTCGGGCTTCGCACCGGGCGAGGGGATAACCATACGTGCTCATTCAGAAACCCTAAGCATGAACATTCTACCGAAATCAGTAAATGTTTTGGCAGTTAAAGCAATCTAATGTAAAATACTCAATTAAGTGGAAAATAATTAAGAAAAAAACCAAGTGATGTAACCTATGCTTCAATGAAAAGTACATAATTATTCATTTCCCTAAACTCAGCTCACTGAACTCTAGAAATGAACTGTTATCAACTTGTAGACACAGAAAAAAATTCCTGCTTTGTAACCAATAACTAGCCTATGCCACATAGATAACACTGTAATCCTAAACCAAACCGTATATGACGTCAAACATTTATATATTATAGCTCAAGTTTCCTAGGCATTACCATCAGATGCGATAGATATTCACCTGAGGAGTGTGGCAAGTTTTTACTTGCCATACGAAACAAATTTGTAGTGAATAAAAGTTTAATGAAGTAACTCAAGTTTGTCTTGTGTGTATTATCCGCTCTACCTTGGTATTGAGCACTCTATTCATATATGATTCCAAACTCGATACTTGTCTATATATGTGTATGTGTGTATGTATATGTATGTATATATATATAAATTTCGGCAACTAGAAAATTAATCTAGAAACATCGCTATTTTGTGGGTTTTTTTTTACTCATACAAATCATTAGAGGGTTTAGCAGCCATTTTGTCACTGAATTTGGCGCATGCACTGTGTTAAGGTCCTGAATTTCTGGCCATGTAAAATTGAAATTAAAAATTTTTAAAATTAAATTAACAATGTAAAAACTTGAGCTAATTATAATACGTATATATGATTAACATTTCTAAACGAACACCGAACACGTGATCATAATTTATTATTGCAGAATCTCATGGGAAAATAGTTAAGTCAGTGTTGTGAAGTTGTAAGGAGTGTTTATATAGTTCATATTCAAGGTTCAAGTACAGTCAGATCAAATAGTGTACAAATTGAATAAATAAACTCGTCAAATGCCAACATAGTGGTCCTTTGATAGCCGGACGATCGGGAATTCAGAAAAATGGCGCTTGACCTCAAGAAACAGATTCAATGTAACCAGCACTCGAAATGACAGAGGTAAAGTAATTATAACTATGTTTTACTGGGTAGTAATTGCGTCGGGTGTTCGAAGATACTTCGGGCCTCATGTTCGAAGATGATGAGGTTTGATTTTAAGTCCTAGGGGTATTTTGTTGTCGTTGCAATATACTCGGCATCTTATTATAGTTTACAAGCGCAGCGTAAAAACCTGTAATTGTTAATTGCACAAGCTGAATACAGACTTGATGAGAAGGTAGATCAAGTGTTGATCTGATCTCTATTCTGTGGAGTCTGCTTGCTACCTTCAAGTCTGTATTCAGCTTGTGCAACAATAACACGTTTTTACGCTGCGCTTGTAAACTAGTTATTATTATCTAAATATAATACGTGACCATGTTCCTGTGCACATGTATGCACTTTCCAGTTTACAAACTTGATCCATAATTTTAGCTTTATCTCCATACTGTAATCAATAATACAGCACAGTCTGTCTGTTTTTCCTTGAGGTGTTTGATTGTGCCACAAAGATCGAGTTAAATCTATTTGTAAATTTGTTTTGGTTGAGAGGTTATTCCAAATTCAGTTTGCAATTGCAAAACATTGTTGACATATATGCAAATTAATTATTTTCTACAACACTTCCACTAATATATACATTGTTATTTTTCAAAAACAAATTGACCTTGCATGTTTTGACTTTTGATGCGGGATACCACAGACCAAAGATACTGGCAAACCCTGCCAATTTTCGGACTGTTTGAACTTTATTCCGGCATGAGTGGCCTTTTTACCTTGAATTTATGATTGGCTCTTAGGTTAGTCACATAATTGGAAGTTCATCACCTATTCACACCAATTTATTACCAATTTATCTGCCTATGCAGCACTCAAACTTCTTGGATAAGGGTGACCCTAAATTGCATCTTGTTGGATGTGAGTGTGACCAAAAAATGGGTGAGTCGGTGACCAGAATTTCACAACTAATTGGCAACTTAAATCATTAAACACACATGTGCAGTACTTAATATATTTCAGTTTATACTCTGCTTCAGACTAATAGTAAAGAACTAAGAAGCCATCCAAAAACATAAAATTTGTAGAACTTATTTGATTTTGCAAGGAATTACATGTTTGAATATAATTCCTTTTTCTGAAATATTATATTTCAGTAAAATGAATTATTTTATATAGTATAAAATGCTATTATAGACAGTGTACCAAATACAAATATTGATAATTTTCCTCTTTTTTTAAAGGTTTCTTAGGACAAATGTTTCACAAAAGACATATAGCTGCTATCCTGATGTTGGCCATTGAATCTAGAAGAGGCCGCCATGCAACAGACTGAGACTACTCAGATATTGCTGCCATGTTTGGTGAAAATTGACATTTGACACTATTTAATTCACTAATCTGCCTTATTACAAATTACTTTAATTAAGTAACTTAAAATTTTGAGTTTAGTAACTAATATATGAATATCAAAATAAATGAAACCTACTTTACAACAATTCAAATAACCTGGTGGTTGAAAAGATTATATTATTAACTATGTTTTAAAGTATCTAAAAAGGTTGGTGTACTACCGAAATAGCATGTAAGTTGTCTAACATTTCAAGTGAAGGCCCTTCGTCAGAGAGTTGAAGGGCGAAGGGCCTTCACTTGAAACGTTAGACAATTACATGCTATTTCGGTAGCACACCAAACTTTTTAGATATTTGATTTGTATTTCTACACTGGCTAAGGCATTTTATAAGTTTTAAAGTGATTTGGTAATTTGAAAACAATACAAATCAGGTTTTTATTTTAGCACTTTGTATACGAATGGTTTATATTTTAAATGTTGTCATCATTTAGGTAGGGTTTAATAAATTTGAAATTAAATAATTTGCCATTGAATCAGTTTTTGTGTTTCTGAATGATGGGAAGATTTCCATTTTTAAGATTGCTAAAAATATGTGCATGCATTTTTGCAAATTTGTATGCATGCAACCATGCAGAATTATACAACCCCTGCATGCATGCATTTCCCGCATGCATGCAAATGTGCCAAATTGCATGCATGCAGCATGCATGTGAAGCATGCATGCTTTGTATGCATGTGGCATGTATGCACAGTTTAGAAGGGCTAACCCAACCTTCACAAGAATGTAGTAAAGAAATGAAATTCGAGCGAGAGAAAACATCCATTGTCACCAGCCTCGTAACTTACCAGAATTTCCAATTTTCAGCGACTATTACACATCACCGCATACGTAATAAGATTCGTTAATCGTGTTCGAAAAAAGACTGCAACCATGGGAAATCCAACGATGGCCGAAATTAAAGATGCAGAGACATTATGGATTAAAGAAGCGCAACGGAACGTTGAAATAAATCAACTCGAGAAACAGTTAGGCTTGTTCAACGACGAAGATGGAATTATTAGATGCAGGGGCCGACTTGACAACGCAGAACTTCTGTACGTTTCGAGATTTACAGCCCTGCTGTCTCGCCATCACTGAATGACAACCCTCATCATACGCCAATGCCACGACGATGTTCTACATAACGGTCTTAAGGAAACATTGGCTGAGGTTCGATCAAGATATTGGATCATCAAAGGAAGACAAAAAGGCTGTCCTCTTTCGATGCTCTGTCTGCAGAAAGGTTCAAGGGAAGTATTATCCAGTGCCAGATTCGCCAGATTTCCCAGCATTTCGTGTTTGTGAAGAACATAGCTTCAGCAGCGTTGGTGTCGATTTCGCTGGTCCCCTATATGCCAAGCCTCGTGACAAAGGAGAACGGGAACCGACCAAAACCTATGTGGCGCTTTTTATTGTCCCAAGTCTGGAAGCAGGAACATTCATGTTGTCTCTGGAGATTTGTTAGCCGTCGAGGTCTTCCAAGACTTTAAATCGTATCAGACAATACGAAAACCTTCAAATCGGCGAAGAAGACCCTTCAAAGATTGTTCTATCTACCAGCTGTCCAGAACTACCTAACCAGTAAAAGAGTTCAATGGAGATTCAACCTCGCAAAGTCCCCATGGTGGGGAGGATTTTTCGAGCGTATGGTCAAGGGAGTAAAACTGTGCTTGAAAAAGGTTCTTGGAAAATCAATGTTGTCGTTCGACGAACTTTCTACCATTGTAACTGAAATAGAAGCAGTCTTGAATTCAAGACCCTTAACCTACACATATGTTGACGACATTGAAGAGTCTCTCACCCCCTCACATCTTGTGATTGGTAGACGTTTACTTATGCTGCCCAACGAAGGAATTCAAGATGAAGAGGAAGAATTTGGTAGTCATGCAACAATCAACAAACGTGCAGTCTATGTAGCCAAGAAAATCCAGCACTTCTGGCAGCGATGGAAACGGGAGTATCTCTCTGACCTTCGTGAGTTTCACCGACTAAAGAAAAGGAATTCCAAAATATCTCCCATTGCTGTTGGAGACATTGTTTCTATCCGGGACGAGACAAAGTTACAACAAGGATTATGGTCAATGGGAAAGGTGGAACGATTAATAATGGGCAAGGATGGAAAGGTTCCTCATGCCACAACAAGGTTCTTCATGCCAGAAAGGGTAAACGAAACCACATTGAGAGACCTCTACAGAAACTATATCCTTTAGAGATTCAACACGAGTACAAAAAACAGCCGGAGAACGCAAAGAGAAAGGATGAAGGTGAAGTACCAAAGGCAGAAGAAAACCGAAGACGCAAGTAGTCCAGGAGGAGAAAGGGGTATCGTCACCCGAGGAGGGAATTTACGGGAGTTAGTGTTTTTGGTCAAGTTTGGTGCGCTGATTTCAAAAATCGATGTTATACGGGGGAATTAACGGGGCCTTCAGCCTCGTTTTCACGAATGTAGCCTCGTTTTGGTGCAAATTGAGAAAACAGGAAAACAGCATTGTTACTACATGGTAAATGTGATAAAAGTTACCAATTGCAATAAATTATAGGACATATTTTAAACCTCGTTTTGGTGTAAAGCCTCGTTTTGGTGTTAAATAGCGCCCTCGTAACCTACAACGTTTGGATCTGAGATTCAGCATAAATACTTGTTAAAACACTCAAACGACGTTCTGAGAGCGCTTATTATCTCATTTGGGTCCAGCTAACGTTATAACTTCGTATTCATGGGCCTGCCAGCCCGATATTTTCAAGATGGCGGCGATACCGGCATCTTGAAAAAAACCAGCAATAAATCAAACGCTTTAGAATAACTATGGTAAGTTTGTCATACCGTTTTTAAAAATTCACTGATGTCTTCGATCTCGACATCCATATCATCTTCGAATTCGAATTCATCACATTCAAACTCCTCACTTTCTGTTCATGTTATCTGGATACGAGACGTCGCTCCAAACCACTTTTCCATCTGCGTCCCATCCATGTCTCTCGGGCTCTCTAAATTAATTACCAGGTGGTCTGCCTGTCGAAAGAGTAAGGCAACATAATTTGCTCTCATGATATGTGGTAACGCAGGTTGCTTTCACATGGAGGCATCAGGCTAAGGTCTACGATTTTATGATCGTTGTTGAATTTCTGCCAGACGACTTTCCGCCGAGCGTCGTTGACTGACGTCAGGCGTGGATGGCCATACAGAGAGCATACAAACCTTTCTAATCCTTGCACTAATTCACTGTTTGGTGCGACTTCGTCACCGAGAGAAGCAAATAGATTAACAAACGTGTTATTCTTCAGTACCGCTTTCCAGATTACTTTCTTTCCCTTTCGAAAAAAGGAAGAAACATAGTCATTCCCGGAAAAGGCATGCATTCCCAATAGTGCTTTTCTCTGCTTCGTGGACGACTCGGAAGATGTTACATCGATTATTTTTATGCATTTCCCCGGCATTGCCATTGTCAATCAAAATCTGCACATCGAGGAAGTCGTGTCCCAGAAACAAGGAAATAATGTCGATGTCACCAGATGGTGACCGTACCATGACAGATTGACCAGGTTGCGGTGGACTTGCACGAACAAACGCAATGAGTTTGGTGTCAGCTATCTCGTGATCACTCTTCAGCTGATGCGATACAACTGCGTCATGTTGGGTAATCTTCTTACATTCGATCTTGTTCTGACGGCCAAACTCGTTGCGTTTGTTCGTGCAAGTCCACTGCAACCTGGTCAATCTGTCATGGTACGGTCACCATCTGGTGACATCGACATTATTGACTTGTTTCTCGGACACGACTTCCTCGATGTGCAGATTTTGATTGACAATGGCAATGGGAAAAGCAGAAAAATTATCGATGTAACATCTTTCGAAAGGGAAAGAAAGTAATTTGGAAAGCGGTACTGAAGAATAACGCGTTTGTCAATCTATTTGCTTCTCTCGCTGACGAAGTCGCATGACCACACAGTGAATTAGTGCAAGGATTAGAAAGGTTTGTCTGCTCTCTTTATGGCCATCCACGCCTGACGTCAGTCAACGACGCTCGACGGAAAGTCTTCTGGCAGAAATTCAACAAGGATCATAAAATCGTAGACATTAGCCAGCTGATGCCTCCATGTGAAAGCAACCTGCGTTACCACATCATGAGAGCAACTTATGTTGCTTCCTCTTTCGACAGGCAGACCACCTGGTAATTAATTTAGAGAGCCCCGAGAGACATGGATGGGTCGACGCAGATGGAAAAGTGGTTTGGAGCGACGTCTCTTATCCAGATGACATGAACGAGCTGCTCTCTTAATGAAGAAAGTGAGGAGTTTGAATGTGATGAATTCGAATTTGAAGATGATATGGATGTCGAGATTGAAGACATCAGTGAATTTTGAAAAATGATATGACAAACTTACCATAGTTATTCTAAATAACGTTTATTTTATTGCGGTTTTTTTTCAAGATGCCGGTACCACAGCCATCTTGAAAATATCGGGCAGGTAGGCCATGGATACGAAGTTATGACGTTAGCTGGACCCAAATGAGATAATAAGCGCTCTCAGAACGTCGTTTGAGTGTTTTAACAAGTATTTATGCTGAATCTCAGTTGGTAACTTTTATCACATTTACCATGTAGTAACAATGCTGTTTTGCTGTTTTCTCAATTTGCACCAAAACGAGGCTAAATTCGTGAAAACGAGGCTGAAGGCCCCGTTAATTCCCCGTATAACATCGATTTTTGAAATCAGCGCTCTAAATTTGACCAAAAATACTAACTCCCGTAAATTCCCTCCTCGGGTGACGATACCCCCTTGTCCTCCTGGACCAAAGAGAACTGCGGCTATTGTCACGAACGAGCGAATAAAATTGATCAAAGTTAGATTGCGCTGGTCAATGGGGGAAGTGTACAGGGGTGGATCTCGGGATTTTTGCGACTAGTTTCCGAACGCCGAAGTCGTGAGACTCGAGTACCAAAAGCACAAGATTTGCAGGAGGGTTAGGGGGCATGCCGCTCCGGAAAATTTTGAAATCTAGATTCTCTGAAATGCCATTTCCTGCATTTTGTGGGAAGATTTTACAGAACTCTGGAAGGTCAGAAAACGTAAATACATGTCTAAATTTACAGTTGGAATAAAAATTAGTAGGGTTTTACAGTAATTTATACTTATGGAAGAGTGACATTTATGTTTATATAATTTTTTTTGATTTTCTAAGGCTCTGAAAATTATGCTAGTTCCTGCATTTTGAGGGCAGTTTTAACAGTAAATATAAAATATTAAGGTCATAAACACCCTAACTATAGTCTACCTCATCATTGTACACTTCAATGGGAACAATTTTTCAATTATTGCATTCCCTCTCGCAAATCAATTTGTAACACAGTAATTTTGTACTACTTCTACTGTCGGATGGTGACTGGTAAAAATGTGTTATACAATGAATAATAGTTAGTAACCCTGACCTGGTTTTTCAAAATTAACCTTAATTTCAAATAATACCATAATTTCAAACATTTAAAGCACAGTATATATGTAGTGTTTTCAAATTAATGGCTGCATCAGTTCACCACTAAGTTCAGCCCTTGGATGGCAGGTAGGAATATTAAATAGTTGAAAATCATGTTAGTTCAGCACCACGATGGCAGGTAGGAAGGTCAAATAGTTGAAAATCATGTGAGTTCAGCACCTCGATGGCAGGTAGGAAGGTCAAATAGTTGACAATCATGTGAGTTCAGCCCCTGGATGGCAGGTAGGAATGTTCAATGGTTGAAAATCATGTTAGTTCAGTATCTGGATAGCAAGTAGGAAGGTCAAACAGTTGAAAATCATGTTAGTTCAGCCCATGGATGGCAGGTAGGAATGTTAAATAGTTGAAAATCATATTAAGGTCAAATGGTTGAAAATCATGTGAGTTCAGCACCTCGATGACAGGTAGGAATGTCAAATACAGGTGTTGAAAATCATGTTTGTACAACATCTGGATAGCAACTAGGAAGGCTAAATAGTTGAAAATCATGTTAGTTCAGCATCTGGTCATCTGGATAGCAAATTGAAATAACACTTGGAAGATGGCATCGTCTGGGTTGTCATCTCTCCTTCCTTATTACTCTGACAAAGGAAATCACGGTCTTAATGACGGACTTCATCTTCTCGCGGTTTTCGTTAATTCGTTCTTGCAGGAAAAGCGCTCGCCTTGTCATATATTTGGCCATAAAATCCGCCATTGCAATACTTGGTCCAGAACGTAAGGGGAGATTTGAATAATTTGAATATTCAATTTGTTGCCATTGTTCCCTCACTCCATCAAAATTAAACAAAGGCATGGTTTCTTCGAATAAACAAGCCAAGGGAAGCGCACAAGCCATTCAAACCTGAACCTTGGTACGTATAGCCCACAGCCTCGCACGTTCGAGGAATAACAAACAACTGCTGGTCTGGTATCCAGATATTTGGAATATAGCGTAATTTTATCGGGAGCTGAAAACCGGCCAATCGTTTGGTAAACAAGTCCATTATATTGAAAGGAAAACAGTCTTCCTTCGACAAACTGGTTGTCCACGCGACTACGCGAGAGGCATTTCGTATTTATATGATCTGACTGGTTCATGACTAGTTCACTCTAATTGGGTTGAAGGCGATTAACCAATATGAGACAGTTTTGACTAGTTCACTCTAATTGATTTGAAGCGATTAACCAATAGGAGACAGTTTTGACTAGTTCACTCTAATTGCCTGAGAATTTCCACACGATTATTCCACGCGCGGCGCTCTATCGCCCCATTTTGCCCTCCCCCAAAAGCCTATAATACAGGCTATCATTTAGCAAAATAGACGTGCAAGCAACTGTGCGCGGTGAAAAGTAAAAAATATCAATAAAAATAACATTAGTAATGCATTGTTATTTTTTATCAAAATGTGACTAATTTCCGGAAACTAGTTGAACTAGTCTGGATCCACCCCTGGTGTAAAAACTAGAGTTAATTACTGGAAATACGTATACGCAACAACCCCTCGCCTAATTGCTGTTTGAAACTTACAGTACTTATTTTAGTTCTAAATTACTTGAATTAGATAATAGCCACTTCATTTGCCAAACTACAGTAAATAAATTTACAGTGGACAATATCTCTGAGCTTTGTATTGTCTGAATTTAATTGTTTCATAGGACATCAAAATAAATACATGCAGCCATTAAACTTTTTAATTTTTTAGTGCTGCGAAAATAATTCCTGGACCACTGGGTAGGGCAATTCAACCTAGCAACAGAATAGTGGGGGTCTACTGCTGTTTCTACCATCAATCACTAAGAAAGAAATTACTTTTATCACAATATTGATGACTCACGAAATAACCAATACAGTATTTTGTATATAGACACCAAAGGCTGTTGAAGGAAGAAAGTGCATATCATACAATGAGTGTCCTTTAAAAAAATCAAATTCGTTCAAATGTCTACGGATGGCATGCACATAGTGCAAATGTATAGGGGTCCATTCAAATTAGATTTACTAAGATGTATTAGGGATTCTACTCCAATTGTTGGTGTGGATAGATTATATACAGTAAGTTGATAATTCTACCCACATTGGACTACTGTGATGTGGAGCTGGCAGGAATATGGATAACTAAATATTGATGGTCATAATCAGGTCTCTATATGCATGTCAGGGAAACTGATCTTTCCTAAGTCGGGACTTGAAACGGATTGGTTAATAGAAATCCCAAGTTTTGTACTTCTTGTATTAGAAGCAAGTTACATTGTGTAATGCTAGTTAGGAAATTCCATGGCATTTTAACATCATATCTACCAGTAAAGAGCTATTTTCCATGTTTCAATTAATCTGTTCATACATGTTATAGCACCATTATCTATTGCCTTAATTGACAATATATGAAGGATATACAACTTTTGAGTTAAAATTAGTTTTTGTAACATTGTACTGTACATTTGTGAATATGTGTTGAAATTTGTAACAACTGTAATTTGTTAGAAAACAAGACCCCCATATTATATTATCCTGTATAAATATTATTGTATTATTATTATTATTAATACTACTACTAATAATAATAATGCCTAATGCAGATTGCAGATACCATATTTGCCATGTAACAAAGCATATATATATGGCATTGTGCACTATAGTATCTAAATTATATCACCGTGCACATGTATATTATAACCTATATTCAGAATGCCATGCCTAGTCTGCTTGTCGACAATGATCTAGCTAACACACATAGTAGTGTCAACATACCCAATGTGAACATAATAATAATAAGCTGTATTTTACATTGACAGAATAAGTTGTCACCCATAGGCCAGCTAAGTACTGTAGGTCTAACATGTTCCATAATGGATGGAGTACTGTAAACACAGATTATATATGAAATCATGCCAGTATACAAAACATGGACGTCAAGATCATATCGTCAGAAACATAATATTCCTGGTTGAAAAAATTATAACCCTCTTATTGCCAGTGACGGCCTCTAACCATTGAGCCATCGAGATTCAGATGGAGAGAGGTTACAATGATGCACTGATTCTGATATATGTACTGCCTATGCACAGCAGTTACTATATATTTCAGTAATGACTATGGGTGTGTTAATATATACACTGCTGTTATATCAATAGAATCAGTACATCAATGTAACCTTCACTCACCATCTGAGTCTTGGTAGCTCAATGGTCAGAGCATCTCACTGGAAATCAGAAAGTTATCCCTGTCCGGACACAGAATAATTTTTCTGAGGATATGAGCTTGCTTGACAATCATCCATGTACTGTATCGTCTGTTTCCCCCCGAGCTCTCCCTTATTCACTACAGCAGTGTATATATTAAGTATTAACACTGACAAGTATACATAGTAATGCTTGTTTATTGCTACAAAATTGTAGGCCAGGCCCAGGTCATATAAACACAGCAATAGTATGCATGTTTTTTCACCCTAAACTACTGTATATATAGGCTAATTATCAAGCATATAGTATTTATAATTTTAATCAAATAATAAACATACTGTACATGCAATTCCAAAATATGTACTACCACTTACTATTCTGCAGTATTATAAAGAACAAATGGTATATATTTTAAACAGGCTAGGACTGGCCATTGTGCCACCTTGTGCCAGAACAATAGCCAGCCATTGTGCTGCCACAAAGTGCCATTGTTCTGGCACAAGATGGCACAATGGCCAGTCCAAGCCTGATTTTACACTGCATGGATTTAATTCCAACTGTCAAAATATTATACATATATGTTTTGAAAATTCAAAACATTACACACCTTCAAATTTTCCCAAATCTCTCTGTTAAGTATTTCAAAATGTGTCTATTAGATTTCGGAGCTTGGAGCAAATACACAATACAGTGTACAATTATTTAAATTACATTAAAATTAGCGAGTCAAGTCAAAAAGTTAAACGATAAAGTGAAGCACTGAACTGAAGGTAATGGCTATTCGTACGGTAGCCGTACGACGCTATAGTCTCTTAGAATTCAACGAAATGCGGGTAAATATCACCAAAATCCTAACCCTAATCCTAAACCTAACCCTATTATCCTAACCAAAAAAAACTATGCAGAAAAGGCAAATTAATTGCTCAACACAGACCGGTGAGTCGGTGACAATCACAATGTACATAATTATAATAGTACTTTTACCTTTTACTTGTGTCTGTCTTTGATTATCTTGTCCTTCAAAACTACAGTTTCGGCTTGAAATCAGCTGATAATGTCTATAGTAACATCCGATGATTTGGTGAGGAAATGGCTGGTTTTTATGCGAATGGCGGCTTCTTCCGGAAAGCGGTTTGTCGCGCTGGCGTCAATTTAAATTTAAATTACGCCAAATTTAACGCACCAAAAAACCGTTTCAATTTTTGCATTCGCAATCATGTGACGGTTGCAATTTAAATATTAATTCAAATGCAGATGACCAATCAGGTTCTGTTGCAGACTATTTTCCAGGGCCAAATTTTCTATGCCGCGCATGAAAAACTATATCTAGTTACCAGGGTCAAATTTTCCGATGCCACGCATGAAACGGTTGATCATATATATATATAAACAAATAAACCCGATCAGGATCAGCCTTTCATCTCGCGTGATAAGGGACTAAACGCCGGTCGATATTAGCACCCTAGCCCTCACCGTGCGAGGGGATAATACGTATATATGATTGACATTTCTAAACGAACACCGAACACGTGATCATAATTTATTACTGCAGATTCTCGTGGGAAAATAGTCAAGTCGGTGTTGTGAAGTTGTAAGGAGTGTTTATATAGTTCATATTAAAGGTTCAAATACAGTCAGATCAAATAGTGTACAAATTGAATAAATAAACTCGTCAAATGTACAAAAGACTAATTAAATATGTTGAAAAAAACAATATTTTATCAAAGCATCAATATGGATTTAGAAAAAATAGATCAACTGAACTCGCAGTGATTGAACTTGTTGATAAAATTACAAAAGCAATAGATAAAGGAGAATACACTATTGGTATTTTCCTTGACTTGTCCAAAGCATTCGATACAATTAATCACATGATTCTGATTAAAAAATTAGAGCATTATGGTATAAGGGCGATATGTTTAAAATGGTTTAAAAGCTATCTAGAAAATAGAAAACAAATTGTAAAATACAACCAAGTAAAATCGAAAGAAATGATAATAACAAGTGGTGTTCCTCAGGGATCAATTTTAGGACCACTTCTCTTTCTTCTATACATAAATGACATTCAAAATTGCAGTAAAATTATTTCAATTATATTGTTTGCAGATGACACAAATATATTTTATAGTAATAGTTGCCTTAAAACGCTAAACAAAGTTATTCAATTAGAAATTGATAAAATAGCTGATTGGTTAAATGCTAATAAATCATCAATTAATACAACAAAAACCAAATTTATTCTATTTAGATCTTCTAAAAAAAATAAGCATAATATAACAATTACAATTAACAACAAAAATATTACACAAGTTAAAAATACAACATTTCTAGGTATTATAATTGATGAATGTTTGACATGGAATGACCATGTCAATATGATATCAAAGAAAATTATTAAATCTGCTGGTTTGAAAACCAAAATACGACATTTTACAAATTTGAATACTTTAAAATTAATTTATTATGCATTAGTCTATCCATATCTAATCTATGGAAATTTGATATGGGGTAATACATACAAAAAGCGAATTCAAAAATTGATGAATATCCAAAAAAAAATTGTACGCTTAATGACCTTTAAGTCTTATTTGGAACATACTGAACCAATTTTTAGTGATCTTAAAATATTGAACATCTATAAATTCAATGATTATCTAGTTAGCTTATTCATGTTTCGCTATCACTACATTAACAATTTGCCAAAGGTATTCACAAATTATTTTGTAGCAAATAATCAAATTCATCATCATAACACAAGAAATGCTTCAAAACTCCATAAGTCCTATAAACGAACAAATTATGTAAAACATACTCTTTCTGACAAAGGTGTTGATATTTGGAATGGTTTGGAATTTAATATAAAAAATATTAAATCTTATAACATTTATAAAAGGGAAACAAAAAAATATTTCTTACAAATTTTAAACAATTAGTTAACAATCATAGTTATATATACATTTTCAATATCTTCTTCATGTTTGTGTATATAGTTTGCATATAGTTTGGTATACTGTAGATTGGTTAGGGTCAGGGTCTGGCAGGGAAATTTCCATTGTCTTGTCAAATTCTGAGCAAACCAGTGGGTATTAATTATTTCAATATCTTTATACATTTTCAATATCGTCATTGTTGTGTATAGTTTGTATACAGTTTGGTATACTGTAGATTGGTTAGGGTCAGGGTCTGGCAGGGCAATTTCCATCGTCTTGCCAAATTCTGAGCGAACCAGTGGGTATTAATTATATCATATAGTTGTTGTATGTCTATTTGTGTGCTATGGGTTGGCTGGAATTTAGTAGAACAATTTCCCATTGTTTTGCTGAATTCTTGCCGGCCCATTCTATTCTATTATATTTTATATGCACATTTACTAGTCTTTTTATAGTATATATACACATATATGGATATATATCTAATCAATTTCTTTCTTCACTTATAAACATTTCAACACTGATTTTCTGTAAATATTAAATATATTATATAATCACAACTAGGGGTCTTAAGTAAAAAGCCTATTAAGGTTTCTAGTAGGCCCCTAGCCCTAATGTTATTTAAAAATTGTAGAATTATTAGATTTTTTTTTATGGGCAAAATCAATTAAAAAAAATAAATAAAATAATGTCAACAAACAACTACAGAACCACAACACATCTATTAGCCTGCGAAGCAGGCGTTTAGGGATTGGGGGAGGGGACTGGGGTGAGTGCGGATGGAACGCCTGCACGAAAGACCCATGTTTTTGGATTTCTACGTCCACCAGAGTACGCTAAATTCCGATTGGCTATCTCAACTCATTAGTATTCAGGGATTTCCTGTCAGGAAATAAACATTTAAAAATGGCAACTTTAGAAAAACCGTGTTGGTAGATTATTTTCTTTCCAAAGCTTTAACAGATCTTCAGTTCCTTGCTGGTGGTAGCTTTAAATTTAAACAGGAACAAAAAGTTGCTACAAGGGAGCTGCTGACTGGAAAATATGTTTTGATGGTATTACCAACGGGATTTGGCAAGAGTTTGATTTTGGATATGGTAGAGTTACCAGACGTCCGTGCTAGCGCGTGATTATCAGTCGGCAGGGGAAGCAGCTATATATTATTGTGATTTCTACCTTGTTCTTGTCTTCAGGTGTTTCAACAATGCTCTCTGGGTCTGAGACTTATGGCTAAACGTATAAGTGATGGTTTCTATGTTGTCTTGCATATGAAATTCCTTGGCCATATCCCATTCTGGAGTTACGGTGTTCGGTACATGTCTACATGATTGTTGAATAAATTTTCAAAATAAATCTTGTTTCCACCAGATGCAGTCAAGCTTTTTACGGAGTTTCAGACATGGATATTTCACGATTCGGCCCGAAGTGAAATGTTTTAATCATTGAGGAAAGCCCCCTAGTTGCTGATTGGTTGTTTTTGACAGCTCTTCGTGTGGGCGGAAATCCAAAAACATGGGTCTTTCGTGCAGGCGTTCCCTCCCCACTTCGCCTTTCCGCTTCCCCCCTCCCCCTAACGCCGTCACGCAGGCTACACATCTATATGTATGTTATATAGTGCATGAATATATTATTTACTGTAATTCTAGTGACATACTTGAATGTTTGAATTTAAAAGATTAAATGCTATATGGCGTTGGATTGTCCAGACAGAATGGCCAGCAACATTGACCTTCGTTTTTATTGGATCTACTTCCTTCTTTCTCCTTGACTGTGGTTGCACACCATGAAGTTCCTCAATGACAACAGGATCATCTCCCAAGCATACTTCTTCCTTCTCTTGATTGCTTAAGCGTGCCCACAAAAAACTATGTTCATGAGTAGAAACAGTCGGTAGGTTGAACATCATCTTGTAGACATAAATTCTCAGCACAATCGCTGTCAATCTCATTGGTAGGTATTTGTAAGTTATTGTTCCCAAATGTTTCTTGCCATGCTTGTTGCAGCAAACCAATACCAGCATCACTTGACTCTTCTTCAGTAGCAGTAGCACTAGCTTCATGTTGTGACTGTCCCGTTCCTGCAGTGTCACAAGCAAATCCAGGTCCTCTTTGTAAGAAAATCCACTTGTGACCAAAGTTTGAAAACATTGAAGTCTCCCATTCGATGTAGTCTGGATAAGCATTAATTAACTTATTGACAGTGTTACTGGAAAAGTAGCGGATATTGTAATTCAACATCCCAAATGGCATCCTATCGATGGGAAGCTTTGGCATCTTCTCTTGGTATTCCAAATAGGCTAATAGGTTTCATCATAGGTCGCCTATAGAAAATGTTCGAATTGCCTATAGAAGCCTATAGGTTTCCTATAGAATCCTATAGGTTGCCTATAGACATGCCTATAGGCAAGCCTATAGACTTTTTTTGTTAGGGAAGCCCCCTAGCTAGATTATATATGATGTTTTCCTTTTTGTTATCATAAAGGACCTTGAAACCTTCACAACACAACTTAATGAAATCTGATGGTACAAAAGACTGTAAATGGCAACCAAACTCAATTGTCAAAAAGTACATAAACAAATTTTGAATAAGGTCGGATCGAAGTTTAGATGTCATGCTAGACAAAAGACCAATAATGTTAACAATGGCATCTCCATGGCAAAATCGATTCCTTAATTGAACATGAGGAGAATGTGTTGTACTCTTCACTGTTTCAGAGGATAATGAGTGGATTGTTGACTTAAGTTGTTTGATGGATCTTGCAAGCCATCTGTGAAATAATTCACACCAAGATCTTCAGCTTCCTCTAAGGTTTTGTACTTCTTCCTTAAAACCGAGATTACTTGAAGTCTACAAGCATTTCCTACAGTGTAACAAAAAGAATATTTTTCAATATTTTTGTGAATATTATCTTGTCAAAAGACATCTCCCCAAATACAAGAATACAGTACAGTGATTATATATTATGTTTCTAACGAACCCTTTAACCCCCTTGGCTTTCTAAAGCCAACCAGGCATCTTTGCTGAGAGTGTTTATACATTTATTGGGCAAGGACACCCTATCCCCCAAGCTACAGTATCACAGGTGAGCCAAATTTATATTCATTTCATTTAACATTGACAGTGAGTGTGTTTACATGGTTTTTATGTTGGGCAAAAACAATATTTAAAAAATGAGGCCATTTTCGGAGTTTGACTGTATTTTCTTTATAATATTAAAACTAACAATTACACTCCTATATTAAATTTATATTAAATACAAATCCAGAAAAAAATAATAAAATGACACTTGAATAAATACTGCATATTTATACAATATATATATATATTGCATTATATTAGATACACAGCTACGCTACTGTAGCACTTGTAAGGAATCAAGAATGGTTAGCTGATCTTTTATTCATTCCAGTTGTAGCTGATATGGAATCAGCGCATTTGCTTCAAAAATCAACATTTTTTGTTGAAGGCCAAGAAAAAGGTTTGTTATCAATGACTGGAGTATAAAGCGCAACATACACAACCAAAGCTTTTCTTTCCTGCACTGACCATGGACTTGGCTGATTTACTTGAACTTCCTAAATAGTTACAAATCGTTATAGATAAATAGTATTAAAAGATAGACACATAATGCAACCAAGACTATACTGTAGCCTGTAGGTACAGCAATCTTATTACTATATTTATGCTTGATTATGGGAATATCTGCAACATAAAAAAACATAAAAGCCGTATTATAAAAAAATAATAATTTACATATCGAATAATTACTTTATAGACTTTGATTCTCCATGCTCTTGTCTGTCGATCGTGACGACTGGCTTGCCAGGTGTTGTCGCACTTGGTGTTGCTGATCTCTTCATCTTTCAAAGACTTCCAGCACAAAAGCTAGAAGGGGTAGGCCTGGGTAGACCCAAATATTTGGAAAGAGAAGGCTTAGGCCAAAACCAAGCTGTAAATGGAGAATGCAAGGGAGGTAATAACAATCACCGGAATGCTGAAAATTTTGAAGGGTGATGCAAAAAGTAATGAAAAGGGTGGACAAAAATTCAAGTCTGGTTTCGTTGTCGAGCTTCGAGTAAGAGATCATGCAATCAATGCGAAGTTATAGCCTCCATGAGAGACAAAAGTTATACAGTCACATTGCAAATCAATGGATCTGGAGGCATTTTGAATGCTTCTTGTGAAAGCCCAAGGGGAAACTGGCTCTGCAGTCATATGGCTGCAACAGCAATTTATGTAAACAAGAAGGGTCTCTCTAAAACTGACCTACCCAATGCTTGGATAACAAGGTCAAAAACTGCTGCCAAGAAAGATTATCAGGCCAAACTACAAGGCAACATCAAAAGCTGTTTCTGACTTGGACCAATCATTTCTGTTTGAAAAACTTTCAAATGCATCTGTAATGGCTAATTGGACCAGAGCTATCACCAAATGAAACTAGGAATTCATTAGAACCAGCTTTGATTGATGACATCCTGGATGACTTTATTGCAGATAAGGAGGTGTTTGCTGAGAAATGCAAAGTTTCTCCTGAACAAATTAGTTGGCTTGCTGAGCAGACCAAAGAAATTCCTAGTTATGGGGCAAATTTAGAAGATTGCGTTTAACAGGGAGCAACTTTGGTGATGTTTTAGGAGCCATTACAAAACAATGTCCAATCTCTCCCACCCTCTTTGTTTAAAAAGCTGAAAGGAGAATATTCCATGGGGACCAAGGATGCAATCACGCGGGGGCAAATACATGAAGAGCTTGCTATAAACCAGTACTCAAAAGCAACTGCGAACATCGTTGAGAAAGCTGGCTTATTTTTGTTTCCTTGTGGATACCCTGGCAGTATACCCGACGTGATGCAGTTATCAATCCTAATATTTTATAGTTTCTCAACCTTTCAATTGCCCTTTCAACATGAACAGAAAGGCATGTAAATTTAGGAAAACATTCTTATGAAGAAGGTCATGGAGTAAAAATCCTTTGTCTGCAAGAATTAAATTCCCTGCCTGTCAGAAAAGAAACAAAATGCTATAGTCACATGCAGTTAATACTTTGATAAATTGGGAGGAGGATTCTTACACCGAGTGGCAAGATATAAACAGCTTTCAAAGATGAAACTAAATAATTTTGCATTTTATAACCTCAATTAATTGTATTAAACTCCAAACAGACTGTTAACCTGCATAGAATTTTATTCTAGCATATATTTGAAATCTCCCAGTGCATAAGGTTATGTAAATTAACACACAGCATCCTTTTTCTATTTCTTTTATAAATGTTGGCCCATGGTTAAAAATAAAATGCTACCTGGTTAGTTATTTAGAATTCACTTACCTTAAGATGAGATATAATCTTCAATTCATCAGTAACCACTTTGTCACTAGTGGAGCCAGGAGCGACACCATTGAGATATTTTGCTGACGAATAGTGTTTGTAATTACTGTACGTTTGAGTAGCTGCTTCTAAATCTTTTCGTGCAGCTTCAATTCTAAGCTCTGTGCAGTCAATAATTATGCAACAGTTTGTAATGTTCCCAAATGATTGTGGCAGGCAACTCTTACTCTTTTCCAATGATGGCAGTTCATTCATGCAGCCAATAAAATATATCTCGTGGAATGCATGCAGATAGGTTAGAAATATATTCTGAATTGTAACATGGCTGACAGAATACCTTGATGCTAAATCAAAATATGGAAGATCTAATCTTAATTTTTCATTCATATCAGCAACTCATATTCCACACTAATCGATGTCATAGTTTTACTCGACCAGTATGTTAGTGGAAAAAATCTTTTAATCATCTCAAATGACTGCCTAAAAGGCTGATGTTTCTAAACCTGTGTAACTTTTTAGATGGTCTTTTTTAGGTTTTGATAACTAAAGAGCTTTTCCTCTAATTGTTGGTGACAGATTATTAGCATTGGAGTTTGCTAAGTCTTCAACCATATCAAATGGAAAATGATCGTAAGACGAGGTCTTTGAGACACAATCTTTATTCCCAAAATACGGTGAAACTGAAATTACCATAAACACTAAATTAAACTCTACAACATTACTGTGTACATATTGGACTAATAACGACCCATAAACCATATATAAGAACTCTCTCGAATAGTCTTTAACTAGTAAATAGTGTTAGAAAACTTATGTCTGTAATCCTACGAGTCTCTCAAGAACGTTGCTCTCACTCCATGCAGTACATAACATAAGAAATCCTTTAACTCTGCGTGCACATAATGACTGATATTTATCACAGGCAAAACATCTCTAGATGCTCCTATTACAATAGAGCACAGACCTTAAACGGAAATCTGAGATAGAACACCGGTAAAGTTAGCACGTTACGTAACCAAAGATATCAATGACATGACGAAAATCTCTGCATCTAGTCAGATGGAATATTTCTTCCAATACAACAATGTTGTAGAACAGGTTGTTGTTGACACTGCAAGATGTTAAAAAATGCAGTCCAATGGATATTGTTTCCATTGTCACCAAAGTTGTTCGTCTTGGTGAAACAAAATTAGTGGGAAAACCCTATCTTAAATTAGCAGAAGCTACAGTATGCGACACCTCTGGGACAATGGTCTCGCTAGAGTTATGGGAGCAACATATCGGTCAAGTCGTTCAAGGTCACGTATATTCGTTCGAAAATGTTAGAGTATAAGGCTATGGAACTTTAAAACTAGTCTTGGAACAACGAAGGATTCGCAAATTTATGGAAAAAAATATGAAAATCTGGCACAAATTTTCGCAATGATTGTCGATGAAGTGGAATCAGATAAATGTTACTGTTTGTAACTTATATGCTATCGAGTCTATAAAAAAGTTTAAGAGTTGTGGAAAAAAGCACTGGTAGTGCTGTAGTTCGTTGTGGTAATTGCATGTTTACCATGAGAACAACAATGTGTAAAGATAGTACTTGTGCACAAGTTATTGTGAAAGAGATGTCGGAGGTAACTCACAGTCTATCTCTGTTTGAAGATGCCTTGTTAGGTACAGTTGGCGAATCTTCATTAGCTGAAGTCGATGTAAATTTAATGAGTGAGAAGCTGCTTTTAGTTGAGAATGTTACCATAACATTTAACATGTGAGTGCGATTCTCGCTATGTAGGTAGAACAACTCAAAGCTTCAGTGACAGGATTACGCAATATGTTCCAAGCGGTATTAGAAATAAAACAGTGCCATTACGACAACAGCCTTTGCGACATTGTCGCTCTTATTTACTTATTAGTTGCAACTCGGCAATCGGTAAGCACCTTCTGTACAGTAAGCCTTGTGCTGATGCCTATTCTAATTCAAATTTTAGATTTCTCTCGAAGTGTCGGTCAGCTTTTCAATTAAAGATAATGAAGTCCGTATATATTAAACTTAATACCGGATCTTTGGAGACAAAAGGAATTCGTTTTCAACTT